>SRPQ01000025.1:0-78005 GCA_018360075.1 Claviceps cyperi
CAGGTTGTTTTTTTTTTTAAAAAAAAAACTGGAAGGCAGTTATTCAGTATACCCAGGGCAGGAGCGTTCAGCCTTCGCCTCCCGCCTCTGCACAGCTTTGAACTGACCAGCTGCGTGCTCGTCAAGCGGACTAAAGCCAATCAGCTGGCTTGCCATGACAAACTCGTGACCAGCCAGATGATCGTGCGAAAGGCCTGGAGAAATTCGAGAGACCCATGAGGGTGTTGCTGGCTAGAATGTATCTTGATTTCTTTGCGCAGTCGTGCGTTGCAAGTACGTAACGAAGCATGCGCGGCTTTCAGGGGATGCGGGACATCAACCCCCTTTTGAGGTGCAGTAGGAAAACAGGAAATCATTCAATATCGCGTGCGCATGTCAGCTATCAATTACAGCTGGAGCCGTCGTCGTCAAGTCATTAATCTCTTGCATCAACCTTGAGCAGGCGGTTTAGCTGGCCCGGTGTGTGGAACGTACATCGTCATCTGAACACATCCGCTGCTTGCACGACGCTAGTTTCGGTTTTCATCATGATGTGTTCTCGTGAAAGAAAAAAAGGTCACTTGAGACACGAGACCTTGTGCGAATTCGCCAGCTCAGGAGCTAGTGTCATAGACTTATCTATTGCCTACTGAGCCTACGACCGTGGCATCGTGGCATCGTGGCATCGTGGCATCGTGGATGGCCTAGAGGTCGCACATCGCATTTGGATGAGCTTGTGGTTACTTGAAGGTTCGCATGCCAAATCCGACGACAATGCCCGTCGTAGAGCATGATCTCGAGCGAGCGACGTCAGTTGACCAACAACTCTCGGAGCTGACACAATGAACCTTGTGTCAGTCATTTATGCATAGATAGTGTTGTGCCAACATTCCTCACCTTTCACCTCCTTCTTTCCTCTCATGCACTTTGAATACTTCTCACTGTACTATGACGTCGAGCAACCGCGTCATCTTGTATTCAATGTCGGCCGTGTCGCTCCTTCCTCAGCATTCACATCGTGGTTCATTTGCCATGTCGTGCCATGCACTTGCAGACTTGAGCAAGTACGTCTCGCTCGCCTTCCCGATTCGTATGAATGGTAGATTGTACGTACTAGCCTGTTCTACGCGAACGGCCCATATATGAGAAAGCCACTCTCATGAGCATTAAGGCCTTGAGCCAATGCTGATCAACTCTGAGCAATACGCTTTGAGCTTCTCCAAAGACGGTGCACCGACAACTGTCAAGGTAACGGTTGAGAAAAGGCCATGGCGACATCCACGCCGCCAACACGCGGTACAAGCATCAACTCGAAAGATATGCACGACATCAAGATACGATACAGGATTTCTCCAGCCACCATGAAAATGCTATCGAGCATCCCAAAATCACCTGATAGACAACAAATTCTCCACAAAGCCTGTAATGCGAGCGAGCTCCGCTGCTTCCCTCTCAAGCAGACCGAGAGAGGCTTCTTCCGTGAAATCAACGACCACACGGCGATCCCATATCCCATTGAAGAAAACATTTCTCAGCCGTGGCACAAGGTCTTCTTGCTGATTCAGGTGGAGCTTCTACGGACGGGCTGGCCGAATAAGATCTCCATCGCTGCGAGGAAAGAGCTGTATCAGGAGCTCGGCAGGATCCTTGTCCTTCTGGATCGGGTTCTGCGATGTATAGTAGACATTCTCGGATTGAGGCGGGACGGAAAGGGGGTCAATGCAGCATTGGAACTGCTTCGCAGTACTTGGTCTCGTGTTTGGGATGGTGATGGGAGGGAATTGCTTGCAATCGATGGCATAGGCGCTGCGAAAATGGACAAGCTGGGCAGGGCTGGCGTCCGAACCATTCGGCAGATTCAACAGCTTGAATTTTGTCACATCGAGAGGCTCCTCAGCCGAAACCCTCCGTTTGGCCACCAGCTACTCCAGAAACTCGCTGGATTTCCGCGCCTCGTGTGTGAGTTTGAATCAATTGTACAGGCGCCTCTAGCACCAACGCCGCAGGAGACGCTTCCTCCATCAGGGATTTGCCCCTGGGTCTGTCGAGCAGTCATGCGCTACGAGAACGATAAGCCCCCTTTCTGGAAAAAGGAAAATCCCTGGGTGACTTTGGTCATTGAGGGTGATGACGGCAGGCTGCTGTGGTTTTGGCGCGGGGGCATACAAAAGCTCAGCGAGAGCAAAGATCTGGTGATCTGTTTGCAGACGAGGATGGGAGAGAAAATCCAGATTCGGCTTGCGTGTGAAGAGATTGTTGGGACTATGGTAAGCATGACGCATCAGATGCCTGAGACGGCCGAAGACCTTGGTAGTAGTGCCTCCAGTTTCGGCCATGTGAAAAAACTTTAGCTCTGCTCCTCGAAAGAAGATCTAGAAAGCATTACAATTCCATCTGCACAATTTTAATAGCTCGTCGAAGGGAACTAAATTGTTCAACGGTGTTCATCATCCATGTAAAAGTACACGTGAAGCGCTTGGAGTTGGACATCTGCTCAGCAAGCAGGGCCACATTAGACAAGGTGTGTGTCCATTAGTAGAGAGGCACGTTCATGAAGAAGTACATGGACACTAATAATGAAGACCAATTCAGCTACCAGTGCCACAGATAGGGGTGCTTTCGTAAGTACCTTGAAGAGATTCTATTCCTAGAGTACATTCCGTGGTGCAACGCTGCTCGCAGAGCATTCGTGACTAGACAGCCGATCGCGCTTCCTGTTTCCGCCCTTTTAAACACGAGATGCACAATGGCCCCAAAGGAGCCTCTTGAGAAATAGTTTCCTTCTTTTATTGCATAGATATATGGCAGTTCCTCGTGATGACGCTTTTTCTTAGCGATGAATACATTTCTTACATTGTGCCGCTCGATGATGGGTGGGTGTTGGGTTGGGTAAGCGGGTGAGCAGGGTGGGTGGGCATCTGTGTTGCTGTGGTCAAAGCCCAGTAGAACGGGATGAGTGACGATGAAACATAAGAGGGAGCACGTCCTTGCCTCATGCACCATTACTCCTTGCCATCACTCTTGCGAGAACCTTCGAACTCAATCTCTTCTTCCTCGGCTTCCTCGTTGGCTTTCACTTGCTCCCGCATATGTTGACTAGGCTTCTTGCTCTCCTGCTTCGAGACCGATGTGTCGACGACATCCTTCGCCATGGACGTGGCTTGCGCCGCGCTCACTTTGCCATAGACGCTCAGTCCCGTGGCAATCATGCCGCCAATGTCACCGACATTGCCGGGGACAACAACGGCCGTGCCCTCCTTGGCCAGCTTTCCGAATGCTTCGACATACTTTTCAGCAACGGTCAAGCTCATTGCGCCCTTGGCACCCTCGCGTCCCTCGAGGATCGCCCGTGAGACGGCATCGATACCCTGGGCTGTTGCGCGGGCCTTGAGGCGAATGGCCTCAGCCTCGCCATCTGCCATGTTGATGCACTCGGCACGCATGGCTTCTGATGCCAAAATGACGCTCTGTTTCTGACCCTCGGCTATGTTGATGGCGCTTTGTCGCTGACCTTCTGATTCGAGAATCTCAGCTCGTTTTGATCGCTCGGCTGTCACCTGTCGGTGCATGGCCTCAACGACGGCTTCCGGAGCGTGAATATCGCGGATTTCGTACCGGAGACAGGTTACGCCCCAGGCTTCGGCGGCACTGTTGATCGCAGCAGTGATGTTGGTGTTGAGGGCTGCACGCTCTTTCAGGACGTGATCTAGTGATAATTGACCGATTTCGGAACGCATCGTCGTCTGAGCCAGCTGAGAAATGGCATATTCCGCATCCTCGACGCCGTAGCTATGGGAAACAAATAGCTGTTAGCTACCAGGCTCCACCGTCTCCAAGTATAAATGTACTTGTCCTCTTGCGGACGAAACGAAGGCATCTCTACGACGTCAAGGACTTTAGTGCTCCTCACCTTGCTTTGTAGGCATCAAAGACCCTCGTGAAGAGGACACCATCCAACTCGAGCGTGACATTGTCAGCAGTAATGGCGCTTTGGCTAGGAATTTCAATAGCGACTTCCTTCAGACTCTTGACGTAGGCGATGCGATCGAGGAACGGGATCAGGAACGTCAAGCCAGGTTGCAGTATGCGATTGAATCGGCCCATGCGCTCGACGATCCACGCTGTCTGCTGGGGCACAAATCGAACGACTGTATTGACCGGCAGGCTGGGTTTCTGAAAGTAGGATACATTTTGTCCGGTGAGGCCACCCCCGAAGACATTGCGCGCAGACGAGGTGAAGAGTCGGGCCTGCGGTGACAGCAAGGGTGCCCTCAGACTAGCTCTTACCAAAGACGAGGCCACCATGTTTGGGGCTTGTTGCGTACGTTCGGAGCCGCACAATCCGTATGCTGGTGAGTATGGTAGAAATGTCGCCTTGTCGAAAAAACAACGTGAATCGAGGATGTGATAAATTGGTCAACAATCGAAGCCGCTCGTTGCACAGGCAGTTCGGGGAGGCAGGCAATGACGAAAAGTTGCCGGAGCTATGTATAATGTTACATGTATGATGTACCCATAAGCTATGAGAAGTGGAGCGGGCCGATGTTGACCCGGGAGGCATACAACGAAACCAGCCTACTCCGGTATGTACACACACAACAGGCAGCAAAGTCGCAACGGCAAAGGCAAAGCAGGAACGGGCCCTTGCTGTTTGTTTCCAAATGCAATAAACCCCGCCGAGCTAGTTCGTTCTGGGTCAGGTTGGAACTCCACAGAGGCACGGACTTGCCTACTTGCCTACTTGCCTACTTGCCTACTTGCCTTGGTAGTAAGGTAGTTCGCGAGACCAATCCGTCCCCTCAAAGACACCAGACATCTTCCCTTGACACATGACCCGTTCTACGACTTGTGTTCCCAAATCCGTCCGATCGTCTACTTAGACAGAAACATCGAAAAGCCAATAAAGTCCTCAACTTCCGCAACGTGCCGCACCACCAGCACACGAAACCTCCTTTCATTGTGTGTGGGGGAACGACACATACAGAGCGAACCATAGAGAAAAGAGAGAAGGTGTCCCTCGTTCAGCGATCATGGCGGCCAAGATGCCCCGGAACTTTCGCTTGTTGGAGGAGCTTGAGAAGGGCGAAAAGGGTCTCGGCGCCGAAGCATGCAGTTATGGTCTGGAAGACGGGGAGGATCTCCTGATGAGCAAATGGAATGGCACTATTCTTGGGCCCCCTCTGGTAAGGACTGTCGAATCTTCTTCGTTACCTTCTCTGTCTTTCGTTTACTCCCTCGTTGCATTGGGGTTTAGTGTGAGCGATGAGGAGGCACGGAGCACATGTCGTCACGACACACTCCTGGCATGAGACTATCCCCCTACTCCCCTAATTCGACGCAAAAGAGAAGTCTTCATCTAAGAAAGTCCCGCTGGATTTATATTCTGACGCATCGCATCGCAGTCCGCCCACGAAAACCGCATCTACAGCGTCAAGATGTTCTGCGGCCCTCATTATCCCGACCAGCCACCCACGATTCAGTTTGTAAACCAGATCAACCTACCGTGTGTGGATCCCCGCAATGGCATGGTTGACCCCAGGCATTTGCCTTGTCTTGCGCAGTGGAAGCGGGAGAATACCATGGAGATGATACTGATTGAGTTGAGAAGGTGAGTTGGGTTTTGTGAATGCCGAATTTCTACTCATTGCTTTTGCTAACTCGAGCTCGCTGCTCAAGATACATGGCCGCCCCCATGAATAAGAAGATCTCGCAACCACCCGAAGGCGCAGTGTATACCTAAAGGACTTACAGGGTTTCAATTTAAGCGTGGATCATGGTGCTCTACCACTAGCTAAACCGACGGGATGTAGCACATGCTTAAGAAAGACAAGCGAGGAGATTTTCATACGACACACGGTATAGCATGCCATTTTGGAGCTGTCTCAGGGCGAATCAATGACGACCGATAACTTGATGAGACAGTCAGGAAGCAAGCACGAGCAATCAATCAGACAAAGAGGCAGACAGTCAAGCAGGTAGACAGGCAGGTAGACAGTCATCAAGAAAGAAAGAAATCACAAGCGGCGCTGGGACCAGTTCCGACACCTTTTTCTCATCATCCTGCGAGAAACCAAAGTTACGTCAAGATAAATATATCCAATTCAGCCGACAACCGTGTCCCCGTGCGATATAGGTGCGAACTATACGCCATCTACAGATGCTGTAACATATAGTTCAAGCGCTGCGCAGATATAGATGGTATCTAAGCACTTGAGACGTTCAAGCTCAAACCGAGCATGCACAATTGTATCTCCTTTCCAATCCCAACTCCGTTGTGTACCACTACGCTTCAAGGACTGCATTTATCGCTAAAACAAAGGAAATGATACAGGGGACAGCAAAAGTGGCAAAGAAAAGAATGAGTCAAAGGCAAGTCAATCAATCATTCCTCATCACCCCACCATCCTGACCCCTCAACATGGTTTCTTCACATACTGCAACCAATAGCACTCAAACGAGTCGAGCGAGTACGCGTTGCGGGAAGAATATCGGGCGATATGGGACTATCCGGGCGCGGGATACTGACTTCATTAGACTTGGTCGACTGCCCCGAGTCTACTTTGTGGTCAAGAGGTCGCCAGCAGCTATTTGGGTGGAGGTACTCGAGCGAGTCTGCTTCAGGCGACTGCACATCTTTGTCACTTCCGTGGAATTGCTCGCACCATGGTGATGTGGAGTAGACGGGCGAGGTCGCTGCCTCCCATTCTTGGATATCGCTGATATCGGGACTGGGCTCGTCTTCGTCATACGCCAAAGGTGCGTCTTGTCGACTTGACGTGGTGACAGTCTCGCGACTTGGTGAAAATCTCAGAGATTTTCTTTTATTCTTGTTTGCCTGTTTCGGTGAAGTCGGCAATGCCGGCAATCGTATGGTTGGCTTCGGAAGCGCAGGAGGGCTTGAAACAGCAAAGGACTCATGGTTGAGGCGTGTTAGTTGAAGGGGAGGAAGGATGAGACCGTGCGCTGTGCGCTTTTGTCGAAAAGAGGGTGGCGTTGGGAATGCAAAGTCAGATATTCTACAAGGTGTGCCAGGTTCCGAGCCATCAGAGGCAAGACTTTGTTCAGTTGCGTGCCCCTCTGATAGAGAATCTGGTGAATCACCACCGGCAGGAGGGGACCGAGAGGCGCCATCAGCCAGTGCAGAAAGGCTGAATCTTTGGCCAGTAGTCTGTTGTGTCGCAATATTTGCCTGCTCGTTTTCTTCTGATACCGCAGGCATGGATGTTTGGAGTCTCGCCTGTTTCTTACGTCGCAATGCCGCAATAAGCAATTCTTCTCGTTCCGTCACTTCTAGTAACCGAGCGGAACTTGCTAGGCCGGCAGTGGGAGAGTGTAACGAACGACTGTGAGGGTCGGCAGATGCTGGACTGCGTGGAGGAGTCAGTTGAGCCCCGGATGGATCAGAATACGGCGCAGCGGACTTTTTCGTTTTGGCCTCGATATTCAAGTCCGACAAGCGACGTGTGGGTATCTTGCCTTGAATGTCGTACCCGGGTTCTTCCTGCCAAGTCCCAGCCGAAGATGAGATGGACTGGTCGGACATGACAGAGTCTCGAAAGGATGTTTCCGTGAAAGCTTGATCGCCGCAAGGGGTGGTGGGCGTAGAGACAAAGCTCCCTGACGCGGAGCGCCGGCTGTCTAAACTCGGGAGAGTTAAATAGATATCACCTGAGGCTAAGCTTGTGCGCTGATTACACTGGCTACTCGAACCACTTGTTCTTCGCATGCGCAACTGTCCAACGTGGTGAGCGTGGTCGTCGTCGTCTTCTTCCGAGTCGGATGAAAGCATCAAGACACTGGTCTGGAGTAGATTTCTATCGTGTAGAGACTGTTGAGAATATTCATTCCTTACGGTTTTGGCCTTGCTTTGGCGACGGCAAGCTGCACGATCAGGTGATGATGACAATGATTGCCGAACGAGTGGTCTGTCACCACAAGTCGCGGCTAGGTTCGGCGTTGAGCTTTGTCTACTAACAACATGTCTTGTGGATGTTTGTTCATCATCGTCACCAAAGGAAGGCCAGTGCCTGGGACCCTCATCGCGTGTCAGACCCCTGCCGCTTCTGGATGATCTCGGCGCCTCATCAATCGGAACTGGCAATATCTCATTTGTCATTCTTCTTCTTGGCTCACAAACTTGGCCAGATGACGACGCCGACCACGAGGAGGGCAAGATTGACGGATTTTCCAGCGTCAGCATGCGGTCCATCTCTAACGTGGTTGATGAGTTATCCCGGACGGTTTCAACAGCAACATGTCCTTGTGGCATGCTTTTCGAAGGCTGCAGAGAAAGAGCATCGTCCTTGGCCTTGACTTCTATGCCATCATTTGAAGAATTGCGCCCAAGAGGAGTGTGTGGTGGGGTGAAAACGTTTGGAAAGCCTGAGGAAGAGGACGTCTGGCGAGGAAGGGGCATGGGCAATTTGGACTTGTTGTACCACGACCGGAACGCAGATGATGATCTAATCTTTCTAGACCGCTCGTTTGCTGCCGGGTCGGTATCTATCAGACTCGAAGGGATGATGGCATCGAGACGGACAGTATTCGGCACGATATTCGATGACTCCCTCGCTACGCAGTCGGCATTTACTTTGGTGACTTTTCGGTCGACGTATCCATCGGCTCGCAGGTCCGAATCGCTATGACTGGAGGCGGTGGTGGCAAGTGTATTGCGATTCGTACTAAGAGACGGCGCGTCGTCCCAGACAGCTGAGGGAGGAACTGGGGTTTCAACGCTAGGGGGTGCTGAGCCCAGAACCTTGTGCGCTTTGCTCGTAGACGTTGATTGTGCAGGTGGCTGCACAGTCTGTTTCTTGCGGCCAGCGATAGAGAAGGAAAATCGAGGCATGCTTGCGGCCGTCTCGTCGTCGAAGTCTCTCCTGCTGGCTCTGAGCAGAACGACTGGAAAGCGATGCTTGCCTGCCGATGGGCAGTCGAAATAAGTGCTTCGCTCAGGTGGAAAGGTGGAAGCGAAATAAGAGTCTGGCTCGCTGTGGACAACGGGGCATGTCGCAGACGGAAACCTGCATCAACGTCAGATGTCAAAAGAGATGAGAAATGACGACGAGCATTCGACTTGGAAGGCGAGCGCTGTCCCTATATTCTCGAGCCGAAAACAGAGACAAGGGCCCAGAATCGAGAGCCTAACGAAGCAAGAGGCCGACGGGCCACGGGCCACGGGCCACGGCACGGACTGTGGACTATAGGTGCGGAGTACGGAGTAGTGTCTATGATGATGACGTGACGCGGCTCGCGCTACTTTACACGCAAATCGGGCAGTCTGGACCCTGGACAACCAGATGGCAGGTGGCAGGCGCAGGTGATGACAGTTATGTGTATGTGATAACTGGTGCTGGAGGGACATGTCACTCTCTCAGTAAACAACAACAACAACAACAACAAGGCCACAACGTCGCACGCTGGAAACGGGCTGCATAGCTACCTAAGCATGTAATGTAGCATGTATCAGGACCGCCAAACTCAAATTTACTCCGTATGTATGTATGTACATACGCACCTCGCAACCTGATGTCTTTTGCGACCGCAGGGATCCCCTGTCCCGAATCCCACCGTCCCCCCACGCCCCCGGGTTCCGCTTGGGTGTTGCCGTCCAAGTCTTTTCCCCGGCCACGGAAAATAAATAGCGCAGAGTGCTCCAGCCTTACTCCGTACACACAGAGGTCCTGCGTTGTGGCACGGTCCATGGCGAGAAGCGCGAGCGATCTTGGAAACTGTAGGGGTATTTATTTGAATTTCGTGTCTCACCGTTCGGCCCTACACCGAGCACTGGTCCGGCGCCGCACGGACGCGTTTAACTTGGAGTGGTCAATCTGTCATTCCTAGAACGGGCTCCAGCCTCATACGAGATCAACACAAGGGCATGGCGACGCAGCGGCTGCCTCGGACTTTAGCTTCGGAAAGTAGCCAGTGACAACAGCAGGCTTCAAGAGACACGCACGTGTTTGAGGTTGCGCTGCAGAACAAATTGGTCAGCCTGGCCTTGGCTGTTCCGTTGTCCGGTAAGTTCCGGAGTAAGGCATTCGGACAAAATTGTATTGTACATGTAACATATATGTAGGTGCCTATGTGCTATAGGTAGGTATGTACCTGTGTGTACCTGTAGGTCGAGATGCCTGCGGAGCCGAACGATGCATTGTGGGGCGGGGCGAGGGATGAGACTCTACTCTCGAGACTCGAGAGTGAGAGAGTATCGCACAAAAGAATGGGCGCAGCCGTCTGGCCACTCTGATGTGCTTTAATTACCCCTTTATATCCTGCGACAGAGAGTGAGAGATGTGGTGGGGCAAAAACGATGCTCGACCTTTCAGTTGATGACGCTTCCGATTCGTGAAGAGCGCGGCGTGCGGGCTCGAAGGCGATCCCAGTGGCGGTTGAGGTCCGATAGTACGTGATGGGGTAATTATTGGATAGGTGTTGATGCGAAAATGCTAGAAATTGTTTCTTGAGAATGGTGTTGTGTTGAGGGAAACGAGGGAAAGTGAGGGGAAACGCGAATAAGTCGGGCACTTTTTTGTTCTCGACTTACCTAACCTAACCAAAAGTTCTCGGCCTTTGTCACCCACTAGATATAGTGAGGGGGGGGTCCTTTTCAAAAGGTTACACACCCACGAGTAGTAACAAAGTTTGAAACACACAAACACAATACCTACAAGAACAATAGAACAAAGTAGAAATAGCATGTGACCCAGTGTGACGCAGAAGTTTCATATAGAACGCTTCCCATGGTCACAAATAGTATCTCAACAAGTGACAATAATACATCGCAAATGAAGTACTGCACTACATACCAGATAGCGATGATAAATATGTATGTATGTACACAGGTACATAGTTTTTCACAAATGTTCAGGCATGCAACTGTTGGATCGCCGTCCAAGCGCCGGCAGGCGAGGAAGACTGGAGCGGACCCGGCGCAAGGCGAAAAACGAGTTAGCCGCGGCAAGCGCCGTAAAAATTGTTTTCGACGATCAACACGTGGACATGTCACGTTGCACAATATACCTACCATACCTATTACCGGTAAACGCTTCCGGCAGGGGCACCAGGAAACTCAAGACCCTCAAGACCCCGGCGCGCATCATTCAGTGTGTCCGTCGATCGCAGCATCGTGTACTTCTCGTCAAGATGTATGTTGTATGTTCCACCCGGCAAGGTAAGATGGGATGCGTTATAACTTATATACATGTACCAATCTTCTGGAAAGCACCACCTACAACAAAGCCAGCATGCCATGAGAGCAACTCGAGGGCTTGAGCAGGCTCGAGAGTCCCCTTCGGAGGCGACTCGTCCATAGGCATGTTACATGTACGACACCCTAGCCTTAGCGGCTCGAGGAGTACATACGTGGTACTAGCCAAATAACCTTTTCAGGCATTTCCATTACGCCAGACTCCTCATAAACTTGCTTTACTTCTCAATGTCTTCAACAAGTGATCGAAAGCGCTTAGCAACAAGCTAGGTACCTGCATCTCCTAATTCAGCCAGAATGTTTCGCAAAAAATATTCTCTGTTTAGTGCGCTGGAGAGCCGGGCGACCAGTATGTAGGTACCTACTACCTAGGTACATGATCGCAGTCGAGAAAGTCCAAATTCGGGATAAGCCGCTCGTGCTGGTATGTAGCCGCCGCATGCGATGTACGGAGTATGTACAATCATTTTCCTTTTTACGCAGCCGAAATACAAGGTACCTATGTACGTACATTCGATAATGGAAATCTACTTTTCCACAAGTTGGAAAACTTATTGAGATTAGCTCTTCAGTCGAAAATAGGGTTTCCTTTCTTTCTTATTCTCAGTCAATACCTACATTCGAATCGATAGCTGTTTGGCCCATCCCAATTCTTGGCTGTGACGAGAACTGGTGGCGAGGACAACCTAGCCGAAGAACTCCTCTGGACTGGCCGACCTGAATCCCATTGAGAACCTACCTATGGGCATGCTTGAAACAGCGAATTTTTAAACGGGATCCGAATATGGCCCATATGAAGAAGTCCCAGGCCGCATTAGAGCACTTCGAAAAAAATTGCGACAAATGTTTGGGATGAACTCGAAAAGGAGCTTGTAAACGACCTTGTCGACAGCGTGGCTGACCGTCTTCAGGCTGTGATAGATTCCAAGGGATGGTACACGAAGTATTGAGGCAGTCAATTGATTAAGCCTTCATGATTCTATAGACCCTGCTCAATTACACATTTTTGACAATACGTACAGCCCCTCCGGAAAAGTAACGCCCAACACCACACTACATTGGACCCATAATGAATCACCACACCTGTTTATTTCACTTTTTCGCAATCTGGCCATTTCAAATGTCAAAAAAGTGTAATTGAGCAGCGCAACGGTCAGAGCTGCAAGCCTGCAACAGAGTAGCCGTCGCAGTAGGAATTCCTAATGCTGTCTTGCCGGCCCGCGTTTCCAAATTCCTTCCAGCATCCAAATTGACATACTCCGCGTGATCATTTAATATTGAACGTTTGCTTCCTCCACTGCAAGGGTACTTGATAGGGGACTTTATGCTTCCAAAGGCATTCATCTAAAACTTGCCCGTTTTGTCGGCCGTCCGGGCCACAGGAGACTGAGAAAACCTGTGCTGGCCATTTTGCGCGGGGTGGAATACTTGGTGAGCCATGTTATCTCCTCCGTGCGGCGTGTTCACGTACTCTGTAGATGGCATGTTGATTGGGCCCGGATTACTTCAGGACACGAATCAACGCGGATGTCTAGTAGGAGCCGCGAGCGAATTCCAAATAATTTCATGCACACAGATCTTGCAGTGGCTCCTGATGGCTGGCATAACAGCATGACCAAGATACGCAACACACCCAAATGATTTTCTGACTCTGTCTGTTCACAATTCCAAGCATGTTATATACTGCTTCACGACAGAAAGCATAGAGGAGAGGGACGACAAAGGCAATACATGTAGATATATAAGAAGGGCAGACAGAAGATATCTAACGTTAGTAAGAAAGAGATAGGGAAAGTGTTTGGAGAAATGATCATCAGGTCCCTCGTGCGTCCTGATATTCTCGCAACAGAACAACATAGGGAGCCAGAGAGAAACATCCATCAAGAATGCCGCAAGTCCGAAAAGTGAAGAAAGGCTGGCATGCCAAAAATGCGATGCAAGAAGGGGGCCACACAGCAGGGGAAAAGTAGTCAAGAAGAGAAATAAAAAGACCGTTTCGTAGATGGTCAACAGAAACAGACAGAAGAGACAGCAAACGCCGAGAGAACCATTCGAGATATCAGGCACTTCGCCTCTTGCTCAAAATCTCTTCATACACTCTCATCTTCTCCGTCCTCGCATCAAGCGTCCTACACACATGCTCATACCGCCTCTTCACATCCTCATATCTGTCCTTCCAGTGCCGATACAAGCCCTTCCAGTACTCAATCTCACGAAGCAGCTCCGACATCCCCGTCCCTGTCCCCGTCCCCGTCCCCGTCCCGGAGCGCCGGCACCCAGAGCCTTCACTCTGCTGCCGCTGCCTGTGCACCTGCGCCAACTTCTCCCTCAGCCCCTTATTCTCCTCCCTTTGCTCCTTCTTTACATTTTTCAGCTTCTCCACTTTTTGCTTCAACTTCTCCGTCTGTCGGCAGTGCTTCTCCTCATTAGAAGATGCCTTGTCGAGAGAATTCCGGAGGGCGTCATTATCGGTTGTGAGAATACCGAGCTGGTTCTGGAGTTGTGGCACAAGGACCTGGCTTAGGTTGTGGGCTTCTGCCTGTGCGGTGGAGAGGCTAGTTTGGAGGAACTCGATGTCGGCGAGGAGGCGGGTCTGGGATTCTTGGAGAGTGCGCTCGCGCTCTTTGAGGGAGTTGTAGTCGTCGATGCGGACTTTGCAGTAGTCTTGCGGGTCGGGGCAGGGTTCCTGGGGGGGTTGTTGTTTGGGGAGGTGATGGTGGTGGAGTTTCCCGTGGCGGTGGTGATGGTGGTGATGGTGGCCGTTTGGGGTGCGGGAGCACTTGATGGAGACGAATTTTGTTTTCCCGGTGGCGGAGGTTTCAATATAGAAGCGTCGAGACATGGAGTTGTTGGGTGGGAGCCGCGGTGCCGGTGTGCTGTGTTGGGCACCCAGCTGGGAGGTGAGTTTGGAGAATCTGCCAGGGGATGGCGAGGAGTCTCTTGGTGATGCTGTTTGTCTGCAGATGCCACCGGATTCTTGTCGTCTGTATATGAATGCCGGGTGCTATATTACTGTTGCTGATATGGAAATCCAGACGCTATTTGGCTTTCCTGATATCACAAGACAGGATGGTCACTGGTGTTGGAGTTTTGCCGATGACCTGTCGTGAAAAAGCAGACGGATCCGGGATGCCGGCTCTTCCAAGAAGCAGCTATTTTGCGCAAGCGATGGAAGAAGAAGCAAGTCCGGTTTCATTCCACTAGAAATCAGTCAAGAATTCGAAAAAAATTGAAGAGCATCAAGCAAGACCAGATCAGGCTCTCACAAACACACTCTTTGTGTTCACCAATCCCCATCCACGTGCAAGAGACGTCAGCACACCACAGCTACCATCAATACAAAAGCGTCGCATGTACAAGCAGACAAGGCACTCGGCCTTTACCAGGTGACGGACATACTCAAAGGATGACCTATCTCCCCCAGGAGCGTCTTACACAAAGAGCTCTTCCATGCGGCCAGCCTTCCGCCCCGGGAGGTATTCGTCTTTCAAGGACGAGGCCGCGGCTTCCGCCTGCTGACTTTGTCTCTGTTCCTTCTCAGGTAGCCAAGACGAGGAAGCACAGGGTAGTGAGTCACGCCGGCACGCGAGTTCTAAGGCAGATGACTCCTCCATTCTGAACAATGAAAGTCTGCACCAAGTTTCGTATCTCCTGGCGGTTTAGACGCCTGCTTCACGGCCGGTGGCTCATGATGACTCGGCTCGTCATCAGCCGCTCAAGAACGGCATTTTTGACAAGGGGCGCGAAAAGGCAGATTGGAAAAACTGGGGGCCAAATATAGGCACGAGGCTGAAAGAGCCATGATGAGTGAAATAGACCTTGTTCTCGAGAGCACCGTCTGTTTGGATTGGCTTTGCTGGCTTTGCTGGCTTTGCTGGCTTTGCTGGCTTTGCTGGCTTTGCTGGCTTTGCTGGCTTTGCTGGCTTTGACTCGGCGGGGGGCTGGGCGGGCTTTTGTGCAACTGGGAACAAAGTGTTGATTCCTTTCTCGGAGCATTCATACATAGCATGAGCAACATTCGGAGTATCCAGAGCACTGGGCAGCATTTGGCGTTGCGGCATCTCGTAAGCCCAATGTGTGAATAGGTAGAAACACAGACCTGAGACGAGACGAAACCAAAGGAAAGCAAAAGCAGAGCGGCTTCACTGTTTCAGTACCCAACACACTTGGCATGATGGGAGAATGGGCTGACCGGATACAGGGGCAACGCAGGGACGGTTTGCAACGCGAAGAAGACCTATTCTTGTCGCTGATGATGGGTTGTGTGTGTGGAGGTGATGTGGCTTCGTCACTTGACCGGGTCCTCGAGACTGGTTGGGGGCAGCAGATCAGCCGTTCTTCGCACTGTGGGTTTGTGGGGGTGTGGGTCCGATACGCCTTGTGGCCCTGTCAGGATACCCCGCCGCCACGTGCGCAACTCCCGCATGCACACAGTGCGCATACTGTGTTTTCATCATTCCCTGTCGCGCTGCGATGACTTCTCCGAGCTTGAATATGTACCGTACCGGTATTGCCAGTGAGTCATTCAAGCTGCGACGTATTTTGATACAGAACATCATCCTTACCAGCTTTTGTGAAATCTCGAGACTATAGCCACGGAGAGCGCATCTATGGCACAAACGATGCTCGGGAAGATGGTTCATCTGTTCTGTTCTACAGAATAGCTCACTTCTCCAATCTAATATTAATAGTCTTGTATTGGCCTAAAGTACTCACACTGTGGGGCATACCATCGAACGGGCGACAGCATCGTAGTCTAGTTGGGAGACCAGCTTCGGTCCAGTCCGGATTCCATAACTTAAAGTAAACTCACGTTACGCATTCCCATCCGCTCATAGATGTTGCATGTAAGTATATACATGCATACATACATACCTCATATGTACATAGGTCTGAGGTACATATGTACCCCGGAGTCCGTAGGAGGGAGGTATGTATCGTCATTTTCTCCCGCCACCTGCCGCATCCGTCACAATGGGACTCCACGCGGATGCCGCGGTGCATATCGGTCGCGTCTCTTTTCTCATGGGACCGGACCGAACGCCCTGCGGAGCCGCCAGGCGGCCAGGGGTTCTCGGATGTCTAGACGATGCTGTTGTGCTATTGGTGCTGGCGATTGCCTCGTCGGGGGACTTGGGGAGCGATGACGCCGTTGATAGGCCTGGTTTGCGAAGTACACGATGCATGAAACTCACTAATACCAGTTCGACTATCTAACAACTGTCTGACTCTCTGTACCCGAAGACTCGAAGACTCAAAGACTCGCAATACAAGCCGTGCATACGCTTTCATCCTATCTATGCTGTACTGTACTCAGGCCTTGCCATGCCGACGACGCAGCTACCATATCGCGGCAAACTCCCCATCTCAGCCTCTGCCCAGGCAGCTAAGGAACCTGGAAAGAGCCTCAAACGCCCCCTTCCCGTTCTAAATTTCCCTGGTTTCCTTGGAAGACTCGCTGAAACCCTGTACGATCCAGTGAAAGCACTTCAAGGCACTGTTGGTAGAATAAAAGAGGCGTCTTGCCCGCAGTCTTGCTCCTCACGCAGGGCTCCATGACGGGGGCAGCACTGATACTTCGTAACGATCGAACAAACACCAAATAACAAATCTGCGTTTCATCCTCATCGGTACTCATCACCCTTTGACCACCGTGTTTCGCCACCCGTCACCGCACAGATATGAATGCCCCAACCCCCGACAGCGAAACCCATTCATGGTGCCGCGACAACTTCTTCCTCACCACAGACAAGTCCATTCTTGACCCCCGGGCCGTCAACGATGTGTTTCGATCGGACCTCATGTGGTGGAATGATCCGCTCGAACTACGGCAGATGCGCAAGATGCTCGACCATTGCCTCACGCTGGCGCTGTTTCACGTGCCCGATTCGGAGGAGGAGATGAAGAGTATGTAGCCCAGCCTCGCCGTCCCCTCCTCTTTTGCGATCCTGTCTTCGCAAAAAGTCGCCCCAAAACCGACTTCACCCCCTGGATCATTCTCTCACATTCTGTCTCCTATCCAGAAAACAATGGCAAGCCTCGCCATCTTAGCGGCCCCAGCTTCCGCATGATTGGCCTCGCGCGCATCGTTACCGACTATGTCACATTCGCATACCTCACCGACGTCTTCATCACGCGCGACTTCCAGCGCCGCGGCCTCGCGTCGTGGATGATGCGCGCCGTAAAGGAGATTGTGGATGAGTGGCCTAATCTGCGGGGACTCATGCTCATGGCGCAGGACCAGGCCGCCGCGCAGATGTATCAACGGACCCTGGGGGCTGTTGACTTTGATAAGGGGCCTTCGGCGGGGTTGGTGATGCTTGAGATGGGGGGCAGGGGACAGAAAAATGTACCGGAAGATCATTGATTAACTGCCGTGGTGATGGAGGCGAAAGAGGATAAAAAACAATCCGTATCGTACTACGCCAAGGAGGGAGTACGCGAGCTTCTGTTTTCTGTCCCAGATGAGTACGTCCTCCTCCAGAGCGGACAGCAAGATGCTAGTGCTGGGGTGCTATACGAGCGCCTTTTCTTCTTGCTCTCTGTCTTTCCTCTTCTTCTTCTTCTTCTTCTTCTTCCTTTTTACCCCTTTTTCTTTGCTTTCTCTGTTCTCCCTCGACTATGTTTTATCTTCAGCATTGTCATTCATATGTTATATTTTCGCTTTCGTCTTGTTTCTCCCTCCCCTCACCCTCGTCTCACTATACCTTACCGCACGGCCTTGGATTGCACAGCCCGCAGCGCTATGGCCCGTCGGTAGGGCGGCGCAATGGGAGGCTGAACAGGATCCAGCGAAATATGATCCTCCGGGAGCAAATACGACGCATCGGAATCAAACGCAGATAGATCGCCGCAGGACACAAACGGCGCAATCCACCGCGTACTCTTATCCGTCTTCTTTCCTGTGCTGGTGCCGCTAGGAGCAGTCGTGCCCACAATGTTATCCGAATCATTGTGCTCATCATACACATCCATCTCCACAATCCCATCCTCTCTCCCACGAGCCACCGGTCTCAACACGCAATCCCACGTCCTTGTCTCTGAATTCTGCATCCTCGTCTGCGCAATGATCGGTCTCCGCAGCTCCCTCTCCTTCACCATCTCATCCAGCCGCTCCCCTAGCCCCAACGGCTTCTCCAGACTAGCCTTGAAACCCACCGGCGGCCTAAAGTTCAAACACACAATAAAAGCTTCCATGCTGCTGGCCCTCGAACTCCGCGGCTTAGCCACCACAACGGTCTCGAAAAATATCTTGAGCTGCGCATAGAGAACGTCTACGTTCCGCCCGCGGAAGATCTTGGCCACAAATTTGCCCCCTGGTTTCAGCACACAGAGCGCGAGATTCAGTGCCGCAAAAAGGAGCTGGCTCTGGACGTAGATATCTAGGTCATGCAGGCCTGTCACGTCGGGAGCTCCGTCGCTGAGGACTAAATCCACGGGATGGGAAGATAATCCATGCCCTTGCGTTTGTGCTTGTGTCTGTCCATCCTGCTTGCCCTCCTCTCCATACCCCCCATCCAGAGCCTTTAGCAGCAAGGGCACGGTAGCAGGATGTGTGATATCCGCTCTCAACGTGGTGATGCCCTCCAGGGGCGACATCGGCTGCAGATCAATCGCCACGATCTTGACATCCCGTCTCGGTCGGGACGCTTTGTGCTGTGCGGCGATCGTCTCGTCAAGCGCCTCTGTTGCCGTCGCCGAGGAGTCCTTCTCGGGGAGGTTGGTGGTGGTAGTGGTGTTGTTGTTGTCCTTGGAGCCGGTACACACATCGGGGAATACGCCCAGCATCTGTCGTCGCAGATGCGCCTCTTGATTCTGCCAACTCTGTAGGCCGAAGCGCTGGTTCTGGATCAGGATTCGGGAGAGGACTTGGGACCAGGAGCCGGGGGCGGCGCAGAGATCGACTACGCGGGAGACGTGGGCGAAGAGGTTGAATTCTACGGGAGAAAAAAAGGGGGCATGATCAGCGCTGTTCTAGTTGTGATTTTTGGTTCTTCGTTGTTTGTTTGTTTGTTCGTATGTCACGTCACCAATATCGCATCACTATTCTGACGCTACTTGGTCATTTTCTTCCCCTACTGCAGTGATCCAGCTCCGGGTATCTTCCTAACAAAATTATTTTTCCTTTCCCTTGTGAGTTGTTGTGTACCTTCGTCAAGTTGCAGGAGCTTGAAGGCGCTTCGCGCCCGCCATCCCTGCTCCTTTGCAAGTCGGTAGTACGCGTCGCGTTTGTCCTTGGAGGATTTGCCCATGGTGGGGGAAGATGGGGCTAACGAGACTGTTGCACCCGGGCGCAAGGCGATATAGAGTGAAGACAGACAAATCCGAAGAGAGCGGAGAGGAGAGTGAGGAGAAGTAGATGGGTGCCAGCGCGGGGAAATAGATCGTACGCAAGTCGAGATTGAAAACAGAGAAGGGGAAATTTGGATGGAGATGGTGAATGTGGCGGGGGACATTAGCGGCTGGTGATTCGCCCCATCTGAATTTATCCTCGTGCGGATATAACATCGGGAACATCTATATAGATACCTACCTATCTATGTACATTGTACACACATTGCGTATACTCCGTATGTATGTGACGTGACGTCTTGCTCCATCTGTCCAGAGATTAGGCAAGTGAAGATCGGACACAAGATCAATCCATGACTCCAACTATCTGTTCTCACGTGCTTTGTTTTCATGTCACAGCTCCTCTCCTCTCCATCTTATCTAGGAAAACAGTGCAACATCGAAGAAAAAAAAGTCACTATATGTGCTACTTCATCTATCCCTATATACACTACATACTCACAACACAGTCCTCATATCCGTAGGTAGCGGATCTAGGAAATACCCAATTCCTCTCCCACAGCCTCCAATGCCTTTCCCAATAACCTCAGCACCACAGCATCCCCTCCCACATCCAACGCCTTAACCAGCAACGGATACAGCCACAGGAGATGCTTCTTCCGCCCGTTCCCCGCCTGCTCTCCCAGTCGCCTGTCCAATGCCGCCATCGCCTCTCCCCGACTATTCAGTGCAATTAGCTTCTCCAGCGTCCAAATCAACTCCTTTCGTTGGCTGAGACGCTGCGGCATCTGGCCCCGTAGGGGCTGGTCCGCGATGTATGCCCGCAGGGTGGATGCGCATCGGAGGACGAAGAACGGGGCGGTCGTGCGCGCGATGCGTATGCGGAGGGTATCTGTGTCGTCGCCGCTCACAGGAGGGCTATTGGCTGCGGCGGGCTCGGCCTTGGACCTGTCTGTTCTAGTGTGGAATGTAGATTCATGGACATCATCATCGCGAGCAGAAACAAGTGCAAAGAGCTCCTCAAACGCGACATAGGCCATTCTTCTGCGGCGCGTTGGCACCACGGGGACGGTGCGGCCCTTCCGCGGTGTGTACACCAGACTAGGTGCATCGATTCCAGCCCCAGACGCAGGTATTGGATCGTGGATTAGGGAGTTCTTGAACAAGCCCTCTGCGTATGCCCCTCGTGCCTCTTCGGGAATGCTTTCTGCACCCAGGGCGGGGATCATGAGCCCGCGTAGCTTGCAAAAGGCCAAGATGTCGAAGCTCTCGTCTTCGTTGAAAATAGTATCTTCGAGAGACGTGCCACAGGATGGAGCGCTGAGAATGCCATCTGCTACGGCAACCACGGTCGCCCAGATGTCTTGTACCACCTGGCGAGGTATGTTGAGGGTATTCATTCGCGGGAGAGTACCGTCCAGGATGGACAACACAGACGTGGTTGCAAGTCGCCACGGCTGCACTGACTTGGTGGTGATGGGAAAGTCGTACTTGAGGGCAATGGGTTGGTGAAGAGCCGCAAGTGCTTCTGAAAAGGCACCGCTGTCGTACATGTCCCTGTCAGTAGCGTGCTGGAGCATCATTGTCTCGGCGAACTGGATGCTGGCCTTGGAGAGGGCCACGTAGGTGCGCTTGGAACCAGACATGAGGGGCTCCCGGTTGTATGCCAGCTTGATGAATGCAGAAGTCTGTTTGATGATAGCAGACGGCACACCGGCTACGTCTGTTCTGACCATGGCCACAGCAGCCAGGATTTGGGTTTGCAGGTTCGTGGTGTGCTCAATGTCTTGGGCATACGCGCTGACTGTTGCTTCTTCGACTGTCTGCTGCAGCAAGACCAGCATGCGCTTGACCTTCTCGGCAGTGAGATCTGTCTCGATCAGCTTGTACACCTCGGTCAGGGCTACCACATAGGCTATCAGACAGCTCTGGTTATCCTGGCTCTTGTCTTGCGAGACTGGTATGCCCCTAGCCCACAGATCCCACGCAGACTCGACGGTGGCCTTGTTGAATACTGGCTGCTTGCCCATTCCTGTTTGACGCAAGACATGGCTCAAAGCCTTGAAGGTAGCCGTGTTGATTTCGAGGATGTGGAAGTCTAGTAGGGTGGCAAAGTGGTGGAGAAGCTCTCGCCACAGTTCATCGAACCCCGAATGAGACGTGAGCACATCAACATGGTTGGCCAGGAGGGCTGAAACACCGTCAAGCACCACAACCGCGGTGCCGTGCCAGTCTGCTTGATATCTGACGTCGACTGATTCGCTGCTGCTATACGTGGCAGACGCTGCGCGCAATTCTTTCGCTAGGGACATAAAGAGCCTGAAAATTACTGACTTGGTGCATGTTGACCAGGCCTCTGCGCTGAGCCTGTCCCCGTAGGCATCGAATATTCTCAAAAGGGTCTGAATGGCCGAGTTGCGAAGGTCCAACCTCTCGTCCGACGTCACTGCTGCGAGTTTCAAAAGCAGCAGCATCCATAGCGCAGCGTCAGAACCCTGCTTCGTATGGTCAGCCGCCTTCTCCTTCAGCTCTGACTCGTCAGAGAAAGTCTGCACGAGATCTGCAGTGATGGCCAGTGTGTGAGCTTTTGCCGACAAATAATCGGAGAGAACCCAGAAGAATGTTACAGTCTACAGAACGTGGGTAAGTTAGCACAAGATAGGCTCAAGTCTCTCCTACCACATTCAAATACGATGTATACGACTTACCGTGAGCGCGATGTTGAGATCATCATCCTGCGAGCAGAATTTGTATAATGTGTCAACTAACAGTAAAAGACACGAGTTAGGCAGGGACGAGAGAAAATCCGAGCATATGAGCTGCAGGGATCCAAAGGCTGATCGAGTCAGTTTCGGTGATTTAGTAGAAAGTAGCCCAACTTCCGAGTTATCCTTCTTCTTCTCTTGCGTAGTGTTGCGTGATGACACGAATCCACTATCAATGATGTCAAATGCAACATGCCAGCCACTGACGAGGCTTTCACCACATCCCTCAATGATACTCTTCAGTCCTTCGAGAATGATCCGGTGAACCTCAATATCCGTGGACATGCTGGCAACCGATGCAGACCGCACGTCTGTATTTAGGCCTTGCAGAGCGTCCCGAAGTGACACCAACAATCGCAATTGGACGTCGCCTCTGCTTTCCTCTGGTATCGATGAGGTTGCGACAGCAGCTTCTAGCGAGAGACGAGATAAGACCTCGGCTGCTTTGACTCTGACTACAGGCCCGAGAAGTGGAGAGTCAAGAGTATCAATGACCTCTTTTGTGAGAATGTTCCACCCAGACGTGTCCGGAGAACCCACGAGCAGTCTCTCTAGGTTTACAGATGCAATCTCGCTCAGCTTAGCAAGTGCGAATAGGTGCTCTTGATTTGACGACGAAGACGCAGGACTTGAGAGGCTCGATATTCGGCCACTTCTCCCGTGATTACCCTGCGTCTCATCCGCCACTACTTTTGGAGATGCCGAATCGCTTGCTTCCGCCTTTCCGGGTGTAGGCTTTTTCAATAGCTCGCACACGGCCTCAACCACTTGCACCAACGAAACATCAGGGAAATCCACTGTGCTCTCGATCAGTCGGGTGGCCGCGACCTCGACTGACTTGATCTCTGTGTTGAAGTTGGCCATCAGCACATCAGTGTCAGGTGCTTGGTCCGCCGACCGTCCAATAGAAGGAGTCCGCCCCGGTGTCTTGCCTGTGGCAAACAAGACAAGATCTGCTTGCTGGAGTATCGCGAAGATCATGCCCCAGGCAGGCCCTAGCGTTGGCCCCAAGGCAATGCCCAGATTCAGAAGTGCTCTCAAGCACAATAGATTTCGCGTGTTGAGTGAGCCAGTCCCGACATCGTAAGATGGCTGCCGCTGTTTTTCGACAGCAGGTGAGCTAGGCGCCAGAGACTCAACGCTCAATAGGCCTCGAGCATTACTGAAAAGACTATTGCTCGGTGTGTCTGTGGGCGTGCTTGGGGTTGCTGAGTGCGCCTGTCCAGGATTCAACCAGGCGCTAACAAGATGAGGCGGCACTGCTGATTTGCCCAGCGTCGTCAAGAAGGCGTCTCTGGGCGTACGCAATTGCAGTAGGCCGGATACATGGGCGAACCTCTGAAACGACCGTACCAGGCCATGATAGTAGTCCGAATCCAACGCGGCATACAAGAACGTAGAAAAGGTGGTGAGGATAGCGGGCCAGCATTCATCGACCAACGCCGCGCAGATTTTGACATCTTTATGTAGTGGGTCATCTTCCAGATGAAGCGGGTTGACGGGTAGCGGGTTTCGCTTGAATGAAGTCGCCCGATCTCGTCCACCATGCTTCATCCCGCCGGGAGCTGGTGAGTCTCTACCTTCATGTTTGGGTGCTTTGCGACGGTTGCGACTTCCGTTCAGGACTGTCAGAGGTAGAATGAATTTTGCCAGTCCATCTGATAGGAATGAGAGGCAGGACAAGATCAGACTGTACACGTATGAGTCAGGAATCGACGGCGGATCTGTCTTGTCGAGTTGATCGATGCAGGGAACGCGCATGGAGCTCCATTGCGTGCTGATACCAGTGTCGGGAGTCTCAGAACCCATCGCTCCGCTGATAATACCACCCATTCCAGCTTCGAGGATGATCTGATCAGTCGCTGTGCCGGATGAATTTGATGATACTGTTACAGGAACAGTGGACTGATGGCCAAGACCAATCACAGCAGGCTTTTCGGTGCTCAGTCGGACAAAGGTAGCTGTAATAGTCTTGATGACGTTTTTCTCCTGCTTCTCACCATCGTATAAGGAAAAGATCTTCCGTATCAGGGCAAAGTCGCTAAATAAGCTTCTGAAAACCTCCATGCAGAGTGCCCTCTTCCACAACACAGAGTCTTGGTCCAGCAGGTGCACGAGGATGTCCAGTGCATCTTCGCATTCACCAGGAAGTATATCAATGTGTCTCCGAAGTATCATGTAAAGAATACGAACCAATCTTACGGTGGTGGCGAAAGATGGCTTCCCCTTCAGAGCGCTCACAATCAACGGCAACGCTCGGACACGTAGGACTTGCGCTTGTTCCGCATGGGAGGTGAAAACAGTGGCATGATTGGTAATGACCGACTCGATAAGTTCTAGGCCAAAGGTTTGAGGCAGGTTTGAGAAGCGCAGAAACTCGGGCCGTTGACCCTCCGTCATGAGACATAAGTCATTAAAGATCTGCTCAGTGTTAGAATCCACGTGCTATAAGATGTCGTGCAGTGTCATGAAGAAAGAAATTGCCTACTCTGTATGCATCAAGAGCAGCAGCATGTAGTTGAATGGATCCATCTGCCGAGGGTGCTTCACCGGCGATAGGTGAGTCTGAACCATTTTCTGAAGCGCAAAGATTAGCCCCCGACGTTGCCTCTCTCACCTCTTTGCCATCTGGTGCGGTGCAAAGTAATTGGTCAACTGATACTCACTATCCTCTAATACGACTTTGTCGAAAACGGAAACCACCAGCTGCTGCAGCGTTGCAGCACTGGTGTTGTTTACAATAGTGTTCTTGCTGCTTTGCAGAATGAAGCAGATGTTCAAGGCTGTCACTAGCAGGTCCCCCTGTACTTGAGATGAGTAGTTCTGTAACAAAGACGGCAGGGCTTGCAAGATCTTGAGCTGAACATCCAGGCCAGCCGAGGACGCCTGCATCAAGGCCTCAAGAACTTGGTCGAGCTTTGCCTTGGGCAAGGCACGGGCGACAATCAGCCGCTGCAGACAGACAATAGCGATGCTGGTGAATTTGGGATTCTTGGTGCCGCATGCTATAATGAAGGGATTGACGAAGCTTGGTTTCTGTGAAAGCACTGTCACCAGGCCTGTTAGCAAGGACTTCTTGGACCATGATTTGCCATCAGGGCGAGTCAAAGCTGCCTCATACATTCTGGAGCCGTTTGCTCGGTCACGGCGCCGAGCTGTTTGAGCTCGTCCAAAGACTTTTCAGCAGCCTACGCGTAATTCTCATCAGTCGACGTGTCGCATATAAGAATCCTGAGTTACGGTCAGGTCACGCACGCGTGCCATACCTGCCGCAAGTCATTATGCTTCCTCTTGCTCTCCTGGACGAGATTTGCAAGCTCCGTGGCAAGCAGCTGAGTCGTCATATTGGACAATCCAGCCCGGGCAACGGCCCATACATGCACATGTAGACTTGTTCGCCGCGCATGTAGTCTTTATCCCGAATGTGGCAAACAACTGGAGGACTTGCCAGTGACTGTATTCCCCGGTCTCGTCTTCCTTACAAGCTTGACGAGTGATAGCCGGGAGTTGTTGCCAGTTGGGCCTCGCAACGTCAGATCCGGCAAACGTGACAATGACTCTCGCTAACGGGAGGGACGTGGCAGATTCGATGCCCCACACGAGTTGAGCAGCTCCGAGACAATTGATTGGTGGAGCAGGCAGACTAACATTAGGTATGTACCTAGGTAGGAACCGATGTCTTGGCATGTCCATTTCTTTTGCTCCTTCGATCAAGGTACAATACAAAGCTCAAACTGCCACTGGACTGGAATCTTTACTTGATGTACGGAGTAGATGTGCTTGAATCCGAGATACAACACCCATGTATTCCTAATCCTGCACGTTTGAAATCCTAGCTCTAGCGCTCACAGGCGGCTTACCCCTGGCACTTCTGCGACAATTGACAAGGGCCATTCCACTCATGAGACAAGAGACACAAGCCATTTGCGTTCTTTAATGGGAAGCTGAGTTTGAAACCAAATTCTTGTATCTGAATCCTGATGCATAGCATCTGCCTGACTCTGCATGTAACACTGGCAACGTGCTCTGACTGCTTCGGTGCAGGAACAATTCTTTTTCTCGTCGTGATACCGTCATCTCAACAGACAAATGTAGTACCCAACATATGAAAAATACACCTTTACCTAATTACAAGATAAAAGAACTGAAGAAGACATAACAATATGAAGAAAACGAAAATCCAGTATAATTTTCTACAAATCATTCCACTTGTGAGCTTCGCAACCCAAGTCTCTCACATTTTAGATGACCGGACGTGCATTGCACTGACAAGTGCAACAGTGCAATAAAGTGTCATTAAGCTGATCTCGTCAGCCAACAATGCAAGCACCACGCCATAATAAGGCAAGTTCATAGAAAACCTAAGCTTTGCAAATTCGCGACCCAGACCCTAACATTAATTAGTGTCGTTGGATATTGAAAAGTCTTGCCTAGAACCGTGCTAGCTTACCGACGCCATTTGGACCCAAAACATATCAATTCGACAAGCGCTCAGACGGGAGCGTTGGTGAACAGGTAAGAAACCGATTCACCGTTGTGAGTACGACGAATAGCCTTTACCCAAGAGTTAGTGTAACTATAGTGAGGTGAAAAACAGAAAAATCAAGCAAGCTTTTTTCATACCTCTGCCAGTGTAGCCGAGACGTCAATCACCTTAAGCTTGGGACATCTCTCCGTCTTGTCACCGAGAGGAACAGCTAACATCATGTCAGTAAGATATACGCTCGAACGATGATGGGTGGGATCCAAGGAAGACGTACTGTTCGTGACGACCAAGCCAGCGAGACAGGAGGCATTTATGTTCTCGATCGCCCTGCCGCTGAGAATTCCATGGGTGACAATAGCATAAACTTGTTTGGCACCGTGCTGGTTGACAGTCTCGGCAGCTTTGACGAGCTACAATAACGTTAGCCTTTTGTCCTTTTTCCAGCGCATTCTCAGTCTCGTTGAGGGAATGACGTACAGTTCCACAAGTATCAGCCATATCGTCGACTAGAATAGCCACCTTATCTTGAACATCTCCGACGAGGACCATGCGACCCACAACATTGGGGCGAGGACGTTCCTTGTGAATCAGAGCAAACCCAACATTCAGGCGATCAGCAATAGCAGTAGCTCGCTTGGCACCGCCGGCGTCAGGAGACACAATAACGCAATTTTCCGACTCAAGGTTGGCACGGATCCAGCGGAGAACAGATGGCTCAGCGTAGAGGTTGTCGACGGGAACGTTGAAGAAGCCCTGGATTTGTGAAGCGTGCAAGTCCATGGTGATGACATGGTTCTGAAAAACAAGTACGAGGGTCAGCGCTGACGTTTCGCCACAACGCTTTCAGAGTTCGCGAAAGAGGAGCTCAACGTACGCAACCTGATACTTGCAGCATGTTTGCAATAAGCTTAGCGCTGATTGGGGCTCGAGACTTGTCCTTTTTATCTTGTCTCGCATACGGAAATGACGGGATGACGGCTGTGATGCGACGAGCAGAAGCCGTGCGACAAGCATGGATCATGATGAGAAGCTCCATCAGCCCATCATTGACGTCTCCCGGGGCGGTCGACTGAAGAATAAAGACGTCTTCGTCTCGCACAGATTCACCGATTGAAACGCTCGTTTCCTGATTCGAATAGTTGAGGCTCATCGTGTTGGCAATTTGGACGCCGAGTCTGATGTCGGACGTCAGCCACTTTCTCTCGCGACGGTGCGACATGGGAGCTGATCATAGGGATTGCCATAGGGATTGTTGGAAGGCACTGCATATTGAAGCCTGAGAAGATAAGTCAAGACGTACCGACTGGCGACTTTGGCACTGAGCTCCCGGTGAGAGCTCCCCGAGATCAGCTTGATTTCATTTGCCATTTGGTCCAACATTCTTGGTGGGGTCGTGCGGTGGTGACGGTTCTCAGCGGCAAGGTAGATTTGAGACGCAGCCCGGAAAGTCGCGAGACGAGGCGATGGGGAGTGCGCGCGCGCACAGAAGGTGAGCTGAGGGATGAATGAAAGCACGCAAAATGGCGCGTTGGACTGTTCGGGCAGCGACTATCGCATGATGGTACAAGACAAGTTTGCTCATGAGACGTTAAAGTTTGCGAGCCCCTCCCTCTCGTCGCCGACTTGTTCTCCAGTGAGAGAGAGTGTGCTCCACGGGACCGAGCAATCGAGTCATGTGATGAGGAGTCACAGAAGCGGACGGCGGCAACATGGGCAGCCGACGGCGCATTGGACGTGGCCTTGTGCGAGGGCTACGGACTGCAGTGCACTCGCATGAATCGGCTCGAGAGTAACATGATCTGTGGGAGCCCAACGGATCGTCAGATAATAGATTATCGGCCGAGATGCTGCCGCGACATTGACGGTATTTGGACGCCTCGAGTTGCATGATGCAAGCTGCAAGTCTCTGGGTCACTGCGATGCGGGATGCCACGCTAACTTGGCGATATGTACATACCTAGTACCTAACCGCCGCCCGGGAGCCACTCCAGGCGCCCCTACAGGCTATGTAGGTACATGGTTGCAAGCCTTTATGTATTAGCAAGTCTAAGTATGTACATATATATGTAACTAGGTATGTAACTACATAGCTTCGATTAGATTGGCAAGCCTAAGATAGAAAGTGCATACATAAGTACAAAATATGTACTTACGGAATTAACATTGCTCGATCGGCATTTGTGGTGCGCAGCGAATTCGGTGTATAATCGCGGGATGCCATCGACTGCATCATCTTCTCGTCAACCCATCGCCGTCACTCGCCATCCCACCATCTCTGTCGAACGTCACGGCCAATCATTGCCGTCATCCGCTCTCCAAACCCAGCATCCAGCGTTCGATTGCCCAGTTTCTCGATCATCGGTCCGGACGCTACACGGGAAAAACTGCCACACGAGTGACGACACTCATCAGGTCGGCCGTTTCTTTCTCGTCAAGCACAGAAGCACGAGCACCAGAAAAAGCAAGAAAGCAGCGAGCACAAGCACAAGCACCAACAAAACCCTGACTACCGACACGAGCACTCACTGCTGCTTTCACATTGGCCTCTGTTGCCCCTTGAGAGCCCCTAAGGCCTGGGCCGGTCACCATGCCACCCGATCTGAAAACTATATCATCATGGCCAACTACGTGTCGCTTCATCCGCATCTGGTATCTTCGACATCATCGTGCTCGTCTCTGCATGACATGAACTCGAAGCATCGTAAACTGCGGCTGCTAGTCGCTGCCACTGGGCCCCGCGATACCTCCTGGGCCCAGGCGCTGGTCGTCCGATTATCCAAAGATGCCAACATTGACATGCGCGCCGTGGTCGACGATGTGGTCCCGCGCCTCACGCAGACTGTCAACGTCATGGAGAACCGGAGTCTGGCTTTGGGGCAGGGAGAGCGCGCCGACGATGTGGAATTCTATCGGCAACAGGCGTTCGAGCTCGTCGAATGGGCGGATCTGCTGGTTTGCTTACCACTGGATGCCGACGCTATTGCCAAGATGCTGGCGGGTCTATCCGACACATTCTTAGGCGAAGTGCTCCGCGGGTGGAACATGCAGAAAAATATCATCCTGGTACCCGGTATGAGCACGCACATGTGGCTGCATCCCTTGACGAAACGGCATATCAGTAAGATACACAGAAAATGGAGTTGGATTCGCATCATGACGCCGATCCTGTGGCATTATGAAGGCCACCTCAGCCCCAAGCGAGTGCCCAACTGGAATGGATTCAACGAGGTCCTAGGCATTATAAAGAATCAGGCTGATCTTCTAGGTCTCGGGCGAGACGTCGAGATGGCTACAAGCACCGTCGTGATGCCTGAGGCCCGCGGCAAGCTCGGCGTAAGTCTACCTCCTGAAATCTGGACCATGGTTCTCGACCACGCCGGCGATTGGGAATTGGCCAAAGCACTTGGTATATATACCAATCTGCCCATGCCACCCACATGGTCTTTGGAACCCAAGGACCCTACGAATTTCCTCAAAGTCTACGAACACGAGCTGGAGTGGACTGTTCTCACGTGCAACGCAGCCGCCATATGCAGAAAGCTTTCCCAATCGCCCCCCTCGTTTCGAGATGTGCCCGCGCTCGTCGTCAAGCTCATCATCCGCTTTGCTCTGATCGATGTCCTCGCTTACATGGAAGCCAACCGGCCCGACCTGTTTAAAGCACTGGACGGGACCGTGTTGCCCGTGCAAGCGTCCGTCTATTACCCGCGCACAGATGTCCTCGATTTCTGGAAAAACAGCAAGTGGTTCCGCGAGAAGCACGTATACAATGCCGAAGCTGTAGACGGGGCCTCCAAAAACGGCCACGTCCGCATCCTCGACTGGTGGTGGCGACGGTCCGACCTCCCGCTCCGCTACACCGAAGCTGCCCTCGAACAGGCCAGCGGTCGCGGCCACCTCCTCGTGCTCGAGTGGTGGCGCGACGCCGCCGCACAAGATGAAGAAATCGTCCTCCGACCCGGCCGCGCCCTGCTCTGGGCCACGCAACACGGCCATGCCAACGTCCTCAATTGGTGGGACGCGTCAGGTATTCCCGTCGCGCACGGAGACGCCGTTACAAAGGTTGCTTCCCGATGGGGCCAAGTTGAGGTTCTCGAGACCTGGCGCCGCCTCAAAGGCGACGACAAGCTCGTGTTTGACCCTGAAGTGCTCCTCAGCTCCACCATCCACCAACACGTCCACGTTCTCGAATGGTGGCGCAAATTCGCTCACGGCGAACTCGAAGGCATGGAGGGCCGGAAACAGCTCGTCGAGTTCCGCACGTGTAATATCGAAGAGGCCCTAGAAGACAGCATTGGGGACCTGGATCAGAATAGGGCGCGGAAGTGGTGGGCGCGGTATGGGCTCGATCTGCGGATGAGGAATGAGGAATGGCTGCAAACGAGATATTTATGAGGTGACTACGAAGCTGAGCCATGGTGGTCTCAAAGGTCCTCCTCATTTTCATTTCTTTTTTCTTTCCCTCCATAACGACTTTCTCTTACGTTTTTTTCTTCTTCTTCTCCATCATGCAAACGGCGTTTTGTATCACGGACGTTAGCTCAATGAGTTTGTGAGGTGACGCGAGCAAGGCGTAAAGGTAGTTTATCAAAATTGTCTGTTGTCTCTTGGGAGAGTTCCAGTTTCGATATACATACTGGCGAAGTGGTCACCTAGGCTACATCCGAACAATTGTGCATCAGGCCCTCTCATTAGTTCGCCCTGGTGGCATATCCCATTGGTCCTCTAGACTTCTCACCGCACTTCGTGCATTGGCGATGGTCTTTGTCAGTCGAGTCAGTTGCGGAGTCGTCTGAAGTGACCATGGAACCCGGTCTTTCTGAAATGCCTATGCACTGGACACATAGCTATACATACAGCACTCCATAGATTGCGTACATTTGGCCTGCTGCGAGAGGACACAACGGAACGGGGAACACAAACAAGCTTCTTATCGGATGCTACATCCGCATCTCTCAACAACTCCTCTCTCCCATCAGCCGGCATGCCCATTCCGAGGTTCCAGGCTACTTGTGCATGTGGCATGCCCTTTGTACCTAACTCAGTGCGACATTAACTACATACGGAGTATGTTATCGCTGTGTTAGAGACGCATCGCATATGATCTGCCAGTTGATAGATCTTCAGCCGCTTATGGCCGTCCGCATCTGCAGTACATAGTGCAAAAGAATACCAAATTCTATATACATACATGTAACATATGCCTACAGGCTACATATAACTATCGTACTATGCTCGAAAAGGTCCCTGCGACAACTGCATCACGCAAGAGTCGTTGTCTACGCGATCTGGAGCGGCGATAAGCTTACTAAGCATTGACACCACCTGGTACTTAGGCAAGCCAAAATCCGCCCTTGAGGGCTCAGGGCATTCAAAAGCCGCGCGATGCTGCATTGTACTCCGTTACGTATAAATCAATAACGCGAGTGATATAGAAAAAAAAAAAAAGGGAAAACTGAACACACCAGAACCTCCCGGTATCCTCATCCGTCTTTTCTATTTTTGGTAGCCTACTGTACCTACCTAAGCATCCAGCAGAACACAACCTCCCTACCTACCTCAATAATCACCTACATACAACATCTCCTCCAAGTGCAGGCAGCCCAACAAAAACAACTGACAAGACAACACACCAAAAAAAAACCATGAAGCTCTATCCAAACCTCCCTCCCAACCTCTCCTCCTGGGCCCTACGCCAACCCCTCTTCCTAACCGCCACAGCCGGCATCCACACCCCCCGCATCAACGTTTCCCCCAAGGGCCTCACAGACACACACTTTGCAGTCCTCTCCCCCTCGCAATGCGCCTACATTGACCGCACCGGCTCTGGATGCGAAACCATAGCGCATGTTTACGAGAATGGCCGTCTGTGCCTCATGTTCATGTCCTTTGGGGAAGCCCCGCGGATTCTACGGCTCTTTTGTAAGGCCTCGGTGGTGGAGTACGATGACCCGCGCTTTGGAGCGCTGGTGAAGAGGATCGCGGCAGGGAAGAGGGAGGCGTTTGATGGGGCGAGGGCGGTGATTGTGGCGGATATATGGGAGGTGCAGACGAGTTGTGGGTTTGCGGTGCCGCGCGTGAAGAGGGAGTTATATTCTGGTAGAGAGGCAGGGAATCAGTCTAAGGAGAGGGAGAGGAAGGGGGAGGGGGAGGCTGGGCAGCAAGGACTCGTGTCGGGAAGTGATCATGATGGAGAGGGAGAGGGAGAAAAGGAAAAGGTGCTTGATGAGCTGTTTGTCTTTGAGGCAAGGTCTACGCTGGACAGGGCCTTGGAGAAGAGCGCGAACAAGAACACTATACGGAGCTATCAGAGGGCGCACAACGTGACCAGCTTAGATGGCCTCTCGGGCTTGAGAGCCAGTAGGAGAGACGCGGGGGAAAGATTATGGTTGGGGGATGTGAGGGCGTGGATCGTGCGGCGTGCTTGCGAGAGGGAGGCCATGGCTGTGGGGTTTGTGCTTGCGACGCTGCTGAGCCTGTTGCTGAAGTGGATGGGATGGTGAGCACGGAATGTCCGTATGCGTGTATGCTGTGACTTGAAAAGTAGAGGGGAAAGAAGGAAAGGAAGCAAGACGGAGGCATCGCTGCCCACGGAAGCTGTTTATATCTGTCAAGACAAAGCACACTGTACGAGACCACATGATCCCAGACTCAAAATGCAAGAAGCGAGTACAAGATAGATAGATTTCGTCCGTGTTACGAGCCGCACTATTTGGGAAAAGTATCAAGCACGTCGCTCAAACTGTCATTCTCGCTGCAGATGACTCGGCGCCAGCGACGCAGCTAGATCAAATGCTCGGCTATGTCACCCATCACCTGCATACCACCTGAAGCAGTATATTAGCTGCCTGCCGGCCTCGAGAAACCTCATCGTCGAGTTGCAGTTGGTGAATCCGCCTTATCCCTTCTTCTCACCAAGCGTTTGCTTGGTGGCCTGGTGATATAGTCGGGGAAGCTGTCGATTGTTCCGCATCAAAAGTTGCGGCCGCACATGAAGCACACATCCAATTTTTCCCTGAGCAACATTCAACTCCTTTCGCGTTGTTTTGTTGTGTCCGATTCAGTACATAGTCTGAAGGGCGCTCTCTTGCCTCTCAACGGCTAGACTCCCGAAGCTTGTCCGAAGGAATGTCTGGTATGGCCGCAGGCTGCTCTCGAGCTGGCTACTGTGTAGAATCAATAAAACTTGTACGAGTCACACTGTTCTCTCCCGCATCTTGGAGCCTCTCTTTTCACCCCCCAGTGCTTGCTGGTTCTGCTGCTGGTGCTTCCTTACTAGCTGCGGCTCTTCCTCCACCGCGCCCACGACGCCCTCTGCCACCGGATAATGGTTTCTGTTTCTCACCATTGGTTACAGAGCCTTCCTTCGGTGGCGTCACAGGTGTCACAGCCGCGGCAGCAGGCTTCTTGTCCTTTCGTTCCAGCACTTGAACAGAACCCTGGCCGACAACAAGCGGGCTAGCCGCAATCGCCTTGGCAAGAGCATCGGGATCGGAGAAATCTACGTACGCAAAGCTCTTGCGCTTATCGATGTCAACGAGCGTAATGGCGCCAAAAGCCCCGAGTGCCTCTCTAAGTGTCTCATTCGTCACACCCTGAGAAGCGCTGACGTGCTTGACAAAGGCGCGAGCCGTCTTTGTTGCAACCGAAGGCGTCTTCTTTTGTACGTTCTTTGTGTTTCCTTTTTCCCTGGGCCCTTGCTTGGTAATGTTACCGTTGCTGCTACTATTGCTGGTGCCGTTGTTAACGCCGGGAGCACTCAAGCTCGGCGCTTGGTTCGATAGCTGGTATTCAGCAGCCTTGGTCACCTCGGCATCATTCCTCTTCTTGAGTATAATGGGAGCGTTATTGGTCACCGGCATTTGCGCAGTAGGAGTAGCAGCGGTGGTGGGGACGGTTTCGGTCGCGACAGCCCCTTTGCCCTTGTCAGCGTTTCTTCCACCGCGATTTCTTCGTCCGGGCTGAGACTTTGTGACGGCGGGAGTCTCGGGTCTTCCCTTGGACGTCTGCGCGAGGGGCGTTTCAGACGACGGAGACGATCTTTCCGCCACTGTCGGAACTGCCACAATTGTACTCTTGGCTTTGCTTTCATTCTCGTTGGCAGAAGCTACTGTCACTTGAGCATCTCCTCCGGTCTTGGCCGCATCATGACGAGCTCGTCTATGAGCACTTCCAGGACTTAGACCAAGGTCTCGTTGCAAAATTCTAGCTGCTGCAGCAATCCCAGCTCGTCGGGTTCTCGTTTTGTCACCAGAAGAAGCATTCGCATTAGCACCATTGCCAGCAGCTGCCGCGGTGGACGTGATGGTAGAGCTCGTAGTCGTTGCGGAGTTTGCAGCAGTAGTCTGGCTGGCTACTTTCTTAGCGACCTCGACAGTCTGATCCGTGACGACTTTCTTGATTAAGGTCTTGACCGTATCCTTGGAAGACTTGTCGGTCTTGGAGTCCTTTCCCTTTTTCTTGTTTGATGTGTCTTCGTCCTTGAGTCCGCTCCTGCCTTTTCCGACCGACTTCGAATTCTTACCTGGTCCGCCATCTTTGCCTTTGTTGGCCTTCTTCTCCCTCAGATATTCTACCAGCGGGGTAGTGGTGAGCTTTTTTACAGGCCTGATCATGTCATTGGGATCCTCAACATCGATACTTTCTCGCATAGGTGCGGGATTAGCAAGACTCTCAAGAAAGGCCATGAATTCGGGATCCTGATCTATCGTGCCTTGCCTAGCATCGGTGCGCTTTTTCGTGGCTCCAATCTTTTTGTAAAGGGAGAATTCCAGGACGGGCGGTCCGACCAATGCTGAACTGTTGAATGTTGCTTTTGCATCTTCCCACGTCGCGTTTCTGACCACTTCGCTGAGGCTCATGATGTCGTCCTTTCGCATCAAGTGAAGGTAAGCCCTGCTCGGGCGAGAGGGCTTGGAAGGGCTTGAGAGGAACTGTTAACAAACACGCGTACAATGTAGAGGGAGTGGAAACGTGTGTCAGGGCGAAAAACGCATACTCGGTAGAAACCCTGCCTGGGACATAAGAAGACCAATCGACCTTGCCCCTGTTGACTTCCCAGTCCGGGCCGAGGATGGTGACCAACTCCTGCTCCGTCATACCTGGCGGTAGGCGACGGATGACGAGCTTTTCGCCTTCATTTTGGGCCTTTGACCGTGAGGATTTCTCTTGTGTTGCGCCTCCTTCATTGGCGGTCTGCAAAGTGTCAGGAGCTGGATGATCTTGACAGTCTACCATAGTCGACGCAAGACTGTGAAATGTGTAGTCGTACCTTGGACGGGCCTTGTTGGTCCACTGCCCCTTTGCCCTTGTCAGACTTAGAAGCACTGCCGTTCGCTTCGCCTCTCCTCGTGCTAGCCTTGTCGCCCATAGTTAGAATAGGTTCTGGATAAACTTTCATAGTTCTACCGGCAGGCCACAGTTTCTGGAGTGGAAAGGTCTGGTTTCTTACCCTTTGTCTCACATTGGCTTGATCAGAGGGCTGGCCAACGGTTGCGTTGGACGTGCCACTTGCCTTGCGCAATAGAATTTGAGGTGCCGCTGCAGACATAGCGCATGTCTCGTGCGTCGTGAGCAATTCGAATGCGTAGCTGGCCTGGTTGATGACGGCAAAGCGACGTTGGCCGGTCTACCAGGTCGAAGGTTGAGAAGAGTCTCTGACCAGTGCTAGCTAGCCTTCGTTTCCAATGTTGTCATCAGTTTAGGTGATTAGCAGAAGTTCAACAAGGCCCTTGAGACGAGAAGAGGCCCACCCCCATGTAGGTATATGTGTACCTTACCTTACCTACAGAGGTAAGGAGGTACATATCTAGGTACTGCGTATCGGCGCAGATAAGGTACAAATGTACCTACCTCCCCCAGGTACATTGCTGCCCTAAGGCACTCCGTAGGTACATACCTCTCACACGCAGGCAGCAGGATGCCCCACCTACGCCTGCATATTCCGCCGAATCAACCCTTGTGACGTTGACATCAACGGCCGGAGAAGATCCGCGCGTCGCCTCATTTGCCACATACGGCACCTCAAGTCCGCCCATTTTCCATCATCGTACCTCCCAATCGGCGCGCTCAACCCGACCCCCGACCGCCCGGAAGGTCCAATCCATTCAGCACTTCAAGAGGCGTCACGACTGTCGCCTGCTACTCTTTCCTTGGGGCAGGCCGTGGTACTCTTCTCTCTGGGCCGCAATCCCGCGAGTTGACCACCACGTCTTCTTCCTGTTTTCGCAGAACATGGCCGCCAATGTGCCTCGGCCTGGCCCCGCCAAATCACCTCCCAATGCTGGCCTGGACGAATGGCTCGAGGAGGCTAAGCAATGTCATTATCTGCCTGAAAGAGCCATGAAGGAGCTGTGCGAGAAGGTTAAGGAGATTTTGATGGAAGGTGGGACTTTTGCGACAGCTAGCCAAGCAAGAGAGATGGCACTTCCGAATCTTTGGCTGACCATCGAGGGTTTCCTCCCTTTTCTTTTCTCTAGAGTCAAACATCCAACCTGTATGCACGCCCGTCACAGTCTGTGGAGACATCCACGGCCAGTTCTATGACCTCTTGGAACTGTTCAGAGTAGCTGGCGGCATGCCAGGCGAGAACAACGTTCAAGCACCAAAGACTGCCACAACCGTCATCACGTCCCAGGATTTCGAGCCCCCCACCTCCATCACGAATCCGAAGCTGCGAAAGAAATTGAGGTCGCCTATCGGTGTTAGCAGTGGTGTTGCTGACGAAGAAGACGACAACGATGCGCCTTCTACTTTTCATTCCGATGATGCGACTCCGTCGGGCGCAACGGTCACGTCCACTCAGAGCGCAGAGACCAGGTTCATCTTTTTGGGTGACTTTGTGGACAGAGGCTACTTCAGCTTAGAGACGTTTACGTTACTCATGTGCCTAAAAGCCAAGTGCGTGAGATGGAATCAAAACCAATGGCCAGACTGATTGGCTCGGGAGGCAGGCAAAGCTAACGTCGGGTAGGTATCCGGATCGCATCGTTCTAGTACGCGGCAACCACGAGTCCCGACAGATTACACAAGTATACGGCTTCTACGAAGAATGCCAACAAAAGTACGGCAACGCATCGGTCTGGAAGGCCTGTTGTCACGTCTTCGATTTCCTTGTCCTGGCAGCGATTATCGATGGAGAAGTGCTTTGCGTGCACGGCGGACTAAGTCCGGAAATCCGAACGATAGATCAGATTCGCGTCGTTGCCCGTGCGCAAGAGATTCCCCACGAGGGCGCATTCTGTGATTTGGTGTGGTCAGACCCTGAAGACGTCGAGACATGGGCTATTAGTCCACGTGGCGCGGGCTGGCTGTTTGGCGACAAAGTCGCTACTGAATTCAACCATGTCAATGGTCTAAAACTGATTGCGCGAGCCCATCAGCTTGTAAATGAAGGCTACAAGGTGAGGAGAGGGACAGCTGTGCATGTCCCAGCCACGTATGACTCGGAGTGCGCTAACATTTGAGATAGTACCACTTCTCCGAGAGCTCTGTGGTCACGGTGTGGTCAGCGCCGAACTATTGCTACCGATGTGGCAATGTCGCTTCCATCATGACTGTAGACACAGACTTGAACCCCAGGTTCAGTATATTTTCCGCCGTACCCGACAATCAAAGGCACGTTCCCGCGAGCAGGAGAGGGCCGAGTGACTATTTCCTGTAAGGCGGCGGGGAGAGGTGTGGCAGAAAGACCTAGATGTATATTAGTAGCATACGGTTTGAGATATCCATGAAGTGAGATGAAACCCTAACGGCATTTACCATGTATTTTTCTTTCTTTTTATGTCTATTGTCTCGTGTGTTATTTTTTCTATTTTCATACTTTTATTCTTATCCAGCTATTAGAACACATGAACGAACGCTGATGTGCGTGCGCATCAAGTGAGGTAAACCCCCATCATCCAGCGCGCAACTTGATGGTGGGCCAGGAAAGTGCTCCCTCAGCCTCCTCCACACATCTAACCTCGCTCAATCAACCAGCTTTCACGACATCGTCCATTCTCGATTCTCCTGCGACAGAACCCCCGAACGAGCAAAGTTCCTCAGCGCAAACGAATAATTTTGGACCTTTCTCAGACATGACCGCGCGCTCTCAATAGTCAGGCACTTGGCAGCGTCGGCCAGACACAAATGAACTCGCAACGAGTACCCAGCCAACACCAGTGCACCATCATGCCCAAGCCGCACCCCTCATCATCCAACCCGATCCAAACAGCCCTCTCAAAATGGATCTCAACAATCCATCCACCCGACGACACGGAAAATCGCGCCTTCACACACTGGCAGCAAAATCTACTTGACAATGCGCCCAAACGCTTCACAGTCTACGAGCCCATGGCCCTCCTCCCTGCCGGCAGTTTCAGCAACACCCCCTGGACAGCTGAGCTCCTCCGCCACAGCACACCAATCATCCACGCCCTCTGGACGCTCCTCCTCCAAGAGCTCTCCAAGAACGGTAAATCAAAACGACCACTCACCCATCTCGCCGTCAACGAGGGAATCCCTCTCCAAAATGTCCCAGGCACAACACTACTGCAAGCCGGCGAGGATAACGTGATGCGCCGTCCGAGCAGTCTGCGCATCTTACACGGGGAATTTGGCCCCTCAGAACCAAATAGTACACCCTCAGAAGATGACTTTGCAGAGGCCTTTTGGGTATCTACCAAGCAGAACGGCATAGTGCAGACTTGGGCACCACGGTGGACCATGTTCAGTAGGGGAAACGTCAAGGAGAAAGCGCGGCTTCTGACATTTTCGGCCGTAAGTCGACCACCACCACCACCATCACCACCGTCGTCATCATCATCTGCTGCGGCTGCTGCAGGAGCGGATGCCGGCGCTGCCGAGGACACGTCAGTCTGGGCTGTAGATTTATACGCCGGGATAGGCTACTTTGCGTTTTGCTACGCCAAGCTCGGCATGCGAGTTCTGTGCTGGGAACTCAATCCCTGGAGCGTCGAGGCCCTTCGCCGGGGCGCGGGCCTCAACAAATGGAGTATTGACGTCTTTCACGAACCCACCGCGAGGGGTGTGTGTACGGAAGAGATTACGAGGAGTCAGGCGCGGATCGTTGTCATGGCGGAGGATAATGGGTTTGCGCGCGCGAGGATAGAGGATATGAGGAGGCAGGGACGAGGCTGGTTGCGGGATGTGAGGCATGTGAACTGTGGGCTGCTCCCGAGTAGTTGCTCGACGTGGGATTGTGCGCTGTTTGTAACAAGGAGTACGACTCCCATGCAGCAGCAGTCGTGGCTGCATCTGCATGAGAATGTGGGGGAGTCGGACATTGAGAGTCGGAGGGGCGAAATTGAGACGCTGCTGGTGAATAATCCGGAGGAGAAGAGCTTGGGGAGGAGGATTCGCGTGGAGGGGGTGGAGAAGGTCAAGACGTATGCGCCGGGCGTTTGGCATTGTGTATTTGACGTTGTAGTTGGGGAATGATGTATGCAGTTTTGAGTTACGTGTGTTTTGTATATGTGATGTCTGTACACACGTGTATGTAGAGGTATACATAACACTCGTGACATCCCGCTGAATTATATATATACGTACGTCTTGTATCACATTATACATCTTGCTTCTTTCGCTCAGTTTCCATCGTCGCTCATCATCATCTCCATGTGCCTGCCTTTTCTTGAAACCTCGATTCAACCATCCGATCCCTCTGCGCCTACCGCCTTTCCCGTTTATTTTCCCTCCCCACAGGCCATACGCTTTGCGCCTCAGCAAACTCATGATCCAAAGGCAGCAAACACAAAAATCCAAAACAAACAGCGCAAAAGAAATAGAGCCAACAAGTATTGTGAAAAATAAGCCGGAAGACAAACAAGAAAACATGATGAAAGTTGCCCAGTCCGGACTCCGGACAGTCCATGTCTCAGCAGCCCCCCACATTCACCTCACAAATTCACAACCCAATCTAGTGCTGCCTCCTAAACTTGGCCGGAATGTTCTCCTCAATCACCTGCACCTTGTCCCTCCGTGCCTGTTCCTCCTCCTGCCTCTCCAGCTCCTCATGGTGCTTAAAATGCTCAATATCCTCCGGATGCGTCAAATCCTCCAGCTTCGTGTTCTCATCGTGGTACTTTTCCCAGTGGTGGATCTCGTACTCGTACTCATCGTCGCCGTGGTGGCCCGGCCCAGTCCCCAGGTCAGGTAGCGTCCCGCCGCGGGACATGAAGTCGGTGAATTCGTCGTGGGAGACTGCCCCGTCGTGATTAGCGTCCAGAAGCCGTAGAATATGGTGCAGGACGTCGGTTTTTTTGGATTCAGGCATGTCCTTGTTGGAGGGGTCCATGAGGCCGTAGGTGCGCATGATTTCGTCGCCTTGCCAGTTGCCGTCTGAGTTGTAGTCGTGGAGGGCGAAGAAGGCGCCTGCGTCCCAGGAGCTGATGTGGTGTTCCTCTGGGGAGAGAGTTGTCAGTGCATGAGACAGTATAGGTGTGTCGTACTATATTGGTATGTATGTAGTATGTAGTGGTGATGATGAGATTGCGGTTTTTTTGTTCATTCTTCGGTGAGACATACCGGCCATGTGCTTCTCCATCCAACTTGCATCATTGCTAACCACGGGTTTTTGGCTGTGGCTGCCATGAGCGACGATAAGCTCCACGAGCGCAAGCGGTATCAGGAGCGCGGCGCGCATGATGAATTGATATCTGATGGTCCAATTTGAGGCTTGATGGGAGGGAAAGCAAGCGCTCTAGACTGGCATCAAGGCGCAGTGGCAAAAGGGGGAATCGCGATGGTGTTGATGGCTTGTCTCCGTTGTATGTACTGTGTACATCTCCTGGTTGCGTTAGAGACCACTGACCAGACACTATGTACAGGTACCTCTACGAGCCGTTGGATCAGACCCACACCAGTTTGGTGCGTGCTGCTGGCAGCTGCAACGAGGAAGACGTCACTGGTGAACTGGAACACCGGCTTGAGCCTTTTTAAAGACGACCAACCGGACAGACACAGGTGGCAAGACACACAAGTACGTAGTCTTTTACGCGAGGAGAGTAGAAACAGTACCATTTGATTCACATTTCTGAGCAATTGATTATCGTCAACTGCCGTGTTGAGCCGTCTCCAACTTTTCCACCACCAAGCCCCCCCCCTCACTGCCTTGACAAGATGATAGCGCAGAGGGCAAATTACCTACCTATCATCGTATGTATCCGGAAAAGCCCTCAACCCCCGCCATAAATCCCCCCTCATTTCACATGAAGAAAAGACTATCATCAGTGCATACATGTGGCCAGCACTCCTGTATAACGCTAAATCCTTGATGTCTCGTGCCTTGCCGAGAAAGACAAATACAGCAAATCGTCTTGCAACGTTCGCTTCCTCACATTAAGATAGTGGAGAGCTTGGAGAAATATTGCGCCTTGCTGAATAGGCGCGGGCCCCCATTCCCATGCGAGATCCCGTCATACCATGCTTCCCCTTCATGGCCCTTGCTTGGCTTGCACGTTCGGCTATGCCATTCTGGTATTATCACGGACGCCCGCGGCGTGACGAGTGTTGGAAGCGCTGTGCTTGTTTCGCTCATCGGGTTAGGCGCCGTGTGAGCCGTAGCTGAAGACAGGAGAGTCCATCTCCTGTTTCGAGTATGTCCTGACACACTGACTAGGCGCGAACTCGCTTCAAGCGAGATCGTGGTATCCGCGCCCATTAAGTTAATCTATGAACGGCTTCTTCTGGCCGCCCACGATACACAGTCCGAGAGCGCGCAGGGAGTCTCGGTCGCTGGCTAAAACGATGGTCCTAGCTGGCAGCATGGGATTATTCGGGTCGACAAGAGCGGCATCTTTGGCGGCTTGCTCAATTGCATCCATTTCCTCCTTGCAGGCTTGCTGATCCAGTGGACAGATCACAATGGGTTGTCGGAGGTTCACATCGCGGGCACCACTGAGTTGTACCTATTGATCGAGTGTTAACCACACTTCCACTCCCAGTCAAGAGAGCAACTGTCAATGGACGCAGAAGGAAGGAAATACCTTGACGTTCAAGTAAAATTCGATCTTGTAAAGCAACGAGGTGGTTGTAAATGACGAAACCTCGTACGACGGAAATGCAGGTTTTCCTCTCTTCAGGATACCATCCGCATCTCTCAAATCTTTGGACGGAAAGACGAGACCGATGTTGGTGGCATAACCAGCTTCCGGGATCTTCATCTTGACCACCTGTACCTGTTTTGACAGCTTGTTGATCTTCTTTACCGGCTCGTCTCCCTCGGGATTATATGTGACTTCCTCCTCTATCGTCAGGTTGATTTTCTCTATTGTGACCCGCTTTGCTTTGCGCAGCCAGTCAATGTTTGGAGACAGCTTAATGTAGATCGTGATAGGGTCTCCCGGTCCGTAGCTCCAGCGCGGCAGATTGATGCCAAGGTGAACGACATTGTCTGAGGTGATGAGCTTGGTCTCCGGCTTGTTGTACATGCCAAACGTAGACAGTGTGTCGTACCGTTGCAAGGGCACCGGAAAACTGTGTTTGTATTGGTGGCTGTGGCCTTGTTGGACTGTGACCACGAGTTCGTAGAGAGTCTCTGCGGTCCTACTCGGAAGTTGTAGCGATGCCGGTGGTATTCGGCGATTCGTTTCCTCTCCGCCGCGCCCAAACGGTATAAACAAAACAAAGGGCAGATCCATTGCGACGACGTTCTCTGCTTCTTTGCCCGTTGCGCAGCGGAACAGGAGGACCTCTTTGCCCACAACGTCCGTGGCCTCCTTTCGGGGCGTACCGAGGTGGCGCTTCGCTAAGCTGTCGGCATCGGGGTGTATCGTTTCTCGTCTTTGCAAGCATATCCGTACAAGTGATACTGGTACAGGCATCGAGAACCCATGGCCAGGCCGAATCTCGACTTTGCCTTCGATTCGCGGCTGAGAGCAGGCAGATGTCAGTCGAACGTAACTGTGTGTGGCAAGCGAAGGTATTTTCGAGATCTCTTGTGTCATCTGGGCGAGTGTGGACGACGCAATACCTACCAGAGTGGCTGAGATGCCCGGATAGCCAACGAGAAAGCCGCTGTTGGGGGGGCCGGAGACCCTCACGTTGGCTGGCGCGGAGGCCATGGCGGTGGTGTTGGTTCCGCCAGCGCGTGCAATCTAGCGGCAATGGCGAGTGTAGACGGTGACAACGGTTGGGTAATTATGGCGAGATGGGAGCCGTCAATGGCAACCAAAGTCGTCGTCGAGGACGGCGAGGGGCCGCAGTGAGAAGTCGAGGTCAGCCTCGCTGACGACACCAAGTCGTGTTGGTGGAGTTGGTGTTGGAAAGGACGGCCTCTGCGTTACGGACCACCACTCAGATAGGTAGCCAGGTACAAGGCACCAGCCAACTCGGGCGACAACGAACTTGCACCTCGCAAAAACACCGCGAAAAGGTTATATACATCGAGCCAGAAGGACGACCTCAAGTGTCGATCGCCGAAAGGCGGCTGCAAGTGTAACTGCATAAAGAAACAGAAACTGACCCTTTCGCCTTGGTCGTGTGCTGGTCCAGGCAAATCGCCGTTCGCCGTGCATGACACACATGCTTGCATCTACGCAGGTGTGTCATACTGGCTGGCCAATGGCCATTCATCATGGGCCATGGCACAACGCCCGACCTGCAGCCTGCGTTGTTGTCTTTGCAAGTGCCGAAAACTTGGGAACTGTGAAGGTCAGGGCGTCTGAAGAAGCGACCAGCATGTGTACACAAAGGGCGCGAGCGGTCGCATATGCCTCACGCCTTGCCTTATTTCTGTGTGCTCGACGTCATTGACACATCTCTTGGAAGCAGACTACTTACTCCAACATGAAAGCCGGATACTCTGTAAAAATGAAATCAAATGCGAAGAAGGCAAGCTTGATGACTTATTCGGTGCAGAGAGTGGGTCAACAGCGCGAACAAAAAGTCAACAACATCTGCGAGCCGTAGGGATCGAACCTACGCGGGCATGCCCATTGCGGTCCAAGTGACGTCTCATGAAGAGAAACCTAAACACAACGCCTTAACCACTCGGCCAGACTCGCGAGCCATATTACACATACGACGTCCAATATCGAGTAATATAAGGTAATATTTTTCAGGATGCCAGAAAGAGTTGATTCCGTGGGCCCGTTTTTGACTTCAAAGTCCAAACACAAGTCCAACAACTTCCACAGACCATCATCGAGCCTGTTGCCTCCATTGGCGACTCTCTATTTGCTGAGCACATTTTGCAGACGTTGCCGGTCGCGCACTTGGATGCTTAGGGAAACCAGTACGTGGGGGTGAAATCTCGCGACTTGTTCTATCTTCTCGTCCTTGAGCCCGTTCAAAGAGGACAAGCGGCATATCTTTCTGGTCGCACGTGCGAAGGTCACTGAGAGATATCTCTTCCTGACTCGCCGAACTCGTTCTTCAGGCAAGTACAATCACCATGCCTTTCGATGACGACGACAATCCCGCCTCCGGCGCAGCGCAGGTTCCAGCAGTCAATGCAGGCGGCCCATCCGCCGAAGAGGCCCTGGAAGATGGCATCCACGATCACAAGCTTTTTGCCTCCATGTTCAGCAAGAAAGGCGTGTCCGGAAAAGTTATACGCAAGGGCGAGAAGGACTTTGAATCGCACGGAACTCGGGCTCAAGAGAACACACTCGAAGCAAGCCGGATTGCTCTGGAAGAGGTTCTTAACTACACCAGAGTGCACAGGCTAGAATCTTGGCTACGGGCTTGGTACTTCCCGGACTGGTGGATCACACACTCACCAGACAGCAAGAATGACGATCCCCTACTACAGGACCGCGTCGTCGTCATGGAGCACGAACGCGGGAACTGGATGCGCGACATTGGTCGAGCCGTCTCAGGGAGCAAAGACCAGCTAGGCGTTGGGAGATTATGGCTTCTCCCCGAGGAGGCCTTGTACCTGATCGAGAGAGGCACGGTGGACATATGGTGGCCGGACAAGGAATTCGAGGAATTACTTCCAAAGGTCACAGACGGCGTACCTACGCGGAATTCGTTCGGTCCTGATAACTATGATGTCGGATTACCGCTCAGCGTGGAAGCAGCCTATTGTTTTCTCATCGGCTATGAAGGCGAGCGCGGCAAGACAACGCTGGCTAAATTCCAGGTATATACGCATCTCAAACGTGCGGGATTTCACGTCATGCGCGCCCCGTCCAACGACCCTTCTTTGTCTCAGGCGCCGGACCCTTCAACATCGTCAATATCACTATGGGAGTGGCTCTTTACAATGATTCCCTGGCAGCAGCATCCACAGCATCGACCGTTCGGTCCTCTCGTGTCGCCGGGCCTCTATCGAGCATATCGCCCCATCTACCAACAGCTCGCGTTGCTTCCGCGGCATAGGCCGTTAGCCACGCCGATACCACATCACGTCCAAGGACCGTTCCGGGTACATTTCCATGTCTGGAGAGGCACCGGCGCGCCGTTTTCCAAGAAGAACCCACCCCCGCCCGATTTCCGTATTGCGGTTTGCGACACTGCTGATTCGATGGTGCCTACATTGGAGCAGATCGAGGCACTGCTGGAATCTACGCCGTTTGATCCACCGAATCCAGCGTGGCAAGGCCCAGGGAGACTATATCAGCGACTGAAGCACGGATATAGAAACGTGCTGGTGGCCGTTGTGGATAGCGGCTTGGTCAACTTTATGAGATTTGGCGAAGCGGCATTTGGGGAGGAGCCGCTCTTTGAGAGATTCGATAACAGGAATGGTGGGCGCGGTGGAAAGAAAGGAGGCCGTGGGGGAGGACGCGGGAGAGGAAGAGGGAGGGGTAGAGGACGGGGTAGGGGGAGGGGAGGTTGAAGGTGAAAGGGAGGATGCGACGGCCATTTTTTTCTCGTCGCTGTACACTGTACTGTATATGCAGGCGAGATGATGAGAATCACGCGTAACTTCCATGCCGTAGTCATCGCATTACGCACACTTCACTCATGTAGTCGAGGCGACACAGCGCGAGAAGAAACTTCTCACATTTGGCGTCTTCACCCCCGAGCCCTACCTCACATGCAGGCGGAGCAAAAATGTCAAATCTCAAGGCTAGGTCTCAAGACCAGGATTCCTTGTCAGAATGGGCGTCCTGTTCACTTCGAGCTGATTCAAACAAATGCTACATGTCCAATTTTCTGGTCACAGTGCTTCTAGACCTTTGAGCAACTTGCCAACATGAGTCAGAGCCGGCACCCTCACCATACCATCTTGACTTGCAAACACCGTCTCCTCCGGAGTCCCCCAAACACTACACTCGCACTGCAGTGGCACCACATTGACTGCATGGTTCGTCTCCGGGCAGTGCAGGCAGGTATACCAATATGTTGCCCGATGCCAGATGCCAGACCCTGAGTGGCCTTTGGACAGCACATGACAGCATATGACACCAGTCACAAAATTGCTATGAACAGTGGACACGTGAGGACTCTGGCGCTACATACCTGGCTTTCCCACACTGCATAGGTTCCTAACCGAACGCAACGCGAGTTCCCCGCACGTAGGCCATGAGATCGCCTCCTCGGTCGATAATTATGAAGACTCATTCACAGGGCTTAGATAGTGCAGAGAGGTGCAGTGCAGTGCAGGTTAGGTAGGTATGTAGGCTGCTGTGGCTACCGCATGTATGTATGCACGGGTTTTGGGCACAACCTGGTCGACTCCAAATCGCCAGAGACCATTTGCCATTCACAGCGGGGATGGCAGCGAGGACTCGTTACCCAGGTACCCCTTTTTTTCCCTTCAGGACTTCGTTTTCTTCGATGGAGACTTGAACTTGCCGTGCATAGCCTTGCATACTCCGTACGCTCATTAATTACAAACGTTGTGTGTGTGGCTACGGAGAATATACCCAAGTACCTAATTCATAGAAAGCAAATATGATCAACCATCATCTGTGCGCCCACTTCGCAATCATCCCGTCCTCATGTGTCGGTTTCCAGAGAACGCCAGACCCGACTCCTCGTTTGGAAAGAGCTTTCCTGTACTACATACGTGGTGTCGTTGACAGATACAGACAGAAAGGGGGCCATGAGTTGTACCGGTGGATCCGGGATGGTTACAAGGTAGAACGTTTTACCAGATGCCTTCTTTCTTGTTGGTTCAATGTCAAGTCACACTACGTAGTAGGGATTGCCAAGACACCATCAGAACATGGACGAAGAGGAAAGTGAGAAAACACTGAGAGTGCGGGTGATATGTACGACGGGGAGACGCATTAGGAGAACCACGTAAGAAATCTTCTCGTGACTGCCAACTGGATGGTAGGGTTTCATTTGATGTTGACGTGTTTCAACTTTCCATTGTCCAAAGTGGGGTTGCCTTGGAGGCTTGGAACTGGAAGTTGGAAGTTGGAAATGTGTACTCGTGGGTGTTAACATTTTGAAAAGGACACCCAACCCACTATATCATTATCTATCAAAAGGTTACACTACACCCACGAGTAAGACCTACACACCTACCTGGTGATCACTGCTCCATCCAACTGGGTAAATATCACGGCCTGTACTGTACATATCTGGTTGTGCTTGCGCTTCCAGCAAACGATGTGAGCGAGGAGCGGCAACCACATCTCATCAATCGATTATCGTATATGTACGAGGTTTCTGTGCGAAAGCCGAAGACAAGTCAGCTTGTAGCTCGTGCGTTTCTTGAACACTCTTCAATAAGCACGACTGTGGACAGGACGTCCATGACCCAATGCCGACTCTTTTGTTGCATGCGACTTAATTTGTTCAGCTTCATCAGACGACACGGCCTACCTACCTACTTGGCATCGAACGTCTCCAATCAGAGAAAAGGAAGCGACCAGTTTTTTTGATCAGCGCACGAGCTGGCGCCGTTTCGGAGATTAAGTACCCAATGATGGTCTGGGCAATGATGGTCTGGGAGCACCGCAGGGTGTGGCCAAGTGCAACATTGTCTTCACTGTTTGTTACTCCGTACAACTTACGACTTGTTCCCGAGTTGGCGAAACAACAAGCTCGCTATTTTCGACGGTTGCCAGTTCCCTACCATTCTCTCTAATGAGGCAGCTGGGCAGCTTTCTCCGTCCACCTTCTTTTCTTGCCTTGGTTGTCCATCGTCTCATAGTTGGTGCGATGATTGCAGACAGGCCTGAGACAGGGTGCTGCGAGCATATGATATATCTGGCCAATCAATCCAGGGCCTCTCGATATCACGCCTCTGACAAAGAGAAAGTGGACAAGGCAGGAGTGGATAAGGAGTGTATTGAAGCCGTCTGTGTCCCCATTCATCATTGTCTTCACGATCGGTACCGTCACATTGATGGTGCTGATGGCTGTTCACTCGCCCCGTTCGGCTTTGGCTGGCCATGGTCGTATCAAGAAATTGTGAGATATGGTTTCGCGTTCCATAAACGTTGCCTAGGTAAGTTGAAAGTGCCACAGCGTCCAGGCTAAAGAGACGGAAAACGCCTGGTCATATTATGTATCCCTGCCCTTTCCACTTCTTCATTCCGCAACTGCGGCATAATTATGCTCCCAGCACGGCTCCCATTTGCGAAATTCAAACGTCTCTTTATTGCCTGTTCAGGCCAAAGGGGATGAATGACGAGACCGCCCTGAGCAGTTGTGGTGAGTCGTGAGCCGTGAGCCGTGACTGGTCAAGGTCAAGGCCGCGAATAGGGTCATGATTCCGACTCACGAATCAGATTTGGGGTCTGCTGCTCTGCTCTGTGCTCCGTTCACTGTCAGCGACCGCGTGTTGCGCGTTTAATTCGTACACATTCATCATTCTCGTGGTGGCCTGTATCACCAGAACACGCTTCCATTGAGTGATTGGATGCGGTGGTCGGGACAAGACGATGACCACAGAGTACAGCACCAACGGCCATTGTTGACGTCGTCTTGGTCCTTCACATGCCTTGTAAGTTGTTCGTCAGTCTCTCCAGGGCGTCACGTACCTAGATAGGTAGTACGTACCTAGCAGCAGCGTGTGCAAGAGCGTGCTATAGTTTCTTTTCCTGGCGTTGACTGCCTTCCCAGCTAGGCACCTTGCCTAATGCCTAACTAAACCAACAAAATTCAATGGATTTAGTCCGGCTTTGGCTTCCAGCCACTTGTCAGGACTCAGGACTCAGGACTCAGGACTCAGGACTCAGGACTCAGGACTCAGGACTCGGGACTCGGGACTCAGCCAATGGCGTCAATTCTCTCTCCTCCTACAGACACAGACGCCCTGCAAACAACCCCCCGCAATGAATCTGTCAACTTTCCTGTCATCCTTGCCACTTTGTTTTGTCTCTTTGTCGGCCATTCATGTCGTCTAGATAGAGAGGGGAGGTAGGTTACAGGTATAAGACATGCACGGAACAAAGAAAGCCACACGGTACAGTCTCTTAGACCGCCAACTTGTCCAAGCTGCCTTGATGAGGACCTGATAGACAAAGTCTGCAAAGTTTGAGACCTACCTAAGCCAGTTGGTTGGAGAGTTGGAGACCTTGTCAACTTGTACGCCCAACTTGGCTTCGCGCTGGCCGCCTGGTGGCACTTCTGTGATGCACGTTGCTAGCTCTGGTTCGATCAGACTGTTTTTGATACCTGTCATGACTTTGATCGGGACAACCGATAATCTATTCCGCCGGCTTGTGTGATGTTAGTCTGACCTTTTTCCTCACCGGGTTTCGCTGCGCCTGCGGCCGTATTTTATGCCGCTTGAATGCACAATTCATAGAAAATTCCAATGCCATCGACCGCAAATCAAATCAGAGGGTCAAACAGTTTGGGCCCAAAGAGGCTGGCCAGTTGCATCATGAGATCAAAGCAGTTGTGGAAGAATACTGGGGCTGGACGAGGAATCCCTTCTCTGAAAGATGATGCTGACTGAGCGCCATACTTGGCCTCATTGTATCTAATAGGTACCCAATGAATCTTGTTTGATCTTGGCTCCCGCTCTGCCCAGTCTGCTTGTGTCCCTCAACCCTCTGGTCCCTCTCGCATCTTTCACCTTTCGGCCGGATGGACAGATGGAGACGATGGACTGCCAGCCAGCCTGACAATCGGCCAGTCAGTCAGTCAGTCAGTCAGTCAGTCAGTCAGTCAGTCAGTCAGTCAGTCAGTCAGTCAGTCAGTCAGTCATTGTTTCCTCGCGGCTGCAGCCAGGCTCCTCGTATTATATCAACATCCTCTCTCGCCTTCCATCCTCCCACCTTGCTATTGCGTTTCCTCATCTCCCATCTCCATTCTTTCTTTTCTTTCTTCTCTTTTCTGTCCCTCTCTAAGGCTTGTCCTGAACCGCTGTACTGTCGCTTCCTACCATCTTTTTCAGCCCCTTCGCTTCTCAACCCTGGACGTCCGCCCGCAGCACGTTGGCGTTGCGGCCATCGCCCACGCGTCATGGCGGAGGATCAAGCCACAAAGGCAACAAAGCAGTATTTGGTGTCCATGTCTGCACCAAAATCCACATTTGGAATTGACACGACACTTTCTGTTGCTGCACTCTGTCAACCATGCGCGCCGGCGGCCCGAATGCAAGAGCCAGTTGGGCGGTGTACCAAACAGGAAGACAACATCTCGGGTGAGCCTGTTGCATCTTTCCACGAGCAGAACTCTCCGTCTATGTGAGTTGATGAATAAGTTTCCTGCTTTATTGGAATCCCCCCCTTTTCCCCACCATCCTTCCAGCCCCGAGCCCTTCTCTTTTCCCTAGCCCGTGAATAGCCTCCGTCAACATGGCCTTGGACAAAAGTACAATTTTCCCGGCCGGCACTTTTGTGTAACATGATATGCCAGCTCAACTGACACTTCAGTCCCGCAAGTGCGTGGATGGACGAGTGTATGGGCAACCGGTCTGGCGGTTGCCAAGAACCATTCACCTTACACGCCGCCCGCCATACACAAGCTGTCCGACCGCTTCATGTAGCTCTGTTCAGATTGGCCAAGCTGTCCGACTTGATGGACTGTTGTCCTGGCTCTCGCTTTCTGACCCGCCCTTTTGTCCGTGTTAGTCACATAAGCAATCTTGTGTGTCAGTTGGTCAAGGGCGAAAGAGTCACATATAAAGAAACCCGTCTCTCTGCCCCATTTCCTGTTTGCTACTACGCACCTTCATTTCTCACGGAACCGTTTTGTTTCGTCGTTGCGCTCCGCTCTCACGCCAACAAAAAGCTCCTCCGCGCGCCCCTTCCTACGTGGAGCTGGACCGGCTTGACTCAATTGGAGCCGTTCACAGCCTCGTCTTCTCTTCCTCACAAGAACCTGTTGTTCTGCCTCGCAACAAGCTGGCCCTCCTGAGACGACTTCACTTGAGTGTTACCTAGCTGCGACTTGAATCATCATCTCGGCGGAACGATAAGCCTCAACCCACCATCATCGAGATATCACAAGTATTGATGGAAAGTTGCATTTGCTTGACAGACCCCGTCACGCCAGATTGACTCCCGTCACTCGGTCATTCGGGTTCTACTCTTGTGCAATGACAGCCTTCTTGCAATACAACCTCATCGAATTTCTTGGGCTGAATTCTTGGTGCAGCCTTACTGGGCATCTTTCATCTAGTCGCAACCTTTGTATCACGTGTCCTGTTGCACAATCGCTCTAGACCAACCAAAGAGGGATAGACAAGTGTCATTCTGATTCATTGAGTATCTCGCTCATCCTTTGTGTACCGTATGCCAAACTACTACTGGCTGGTCGACGTGTAGTGCGGAATTGGAGACGACATCTTTTCTGCTTCTTCAATCTCCATGATTTCTCGCTTGTCATACCGAACCTTGTTCCGTTCCTTTTTGTTTCACCTCACTCTGCCTTCCGCCCCTTTTCTCGCTCTTTTGTTTTTCCAATCGACACTCACGAGTCACCCGTAAAATCTTCTCGTTCCTCAAGGTGGCTTGCTGATACGCCTAGCGCACCATTCTCAAAAACAAAAAGAGAAAATAACAAAGAAGAGCTACTGTTTCAGTCACATCAAACTAACATGATGCTTAGGCGCCTCAACCGCGATAGAAATGGCGCTGATAGTACAGAAGGCGAGAGTGAACTGAGCGATCCAGATAGTATTGGACTCCACAACGATACCGAGGACGAGATCGTGGTCAATAATCATGGAAATGGAGTCAGCCTCAGGTCTGGTGGGCCTGAACTAGTGACGGAAAATCACCCAGATGAGGCTGGCGACTCATATTATCCGAAGCGAAAGCGCATCTCAACTCACCATCTTGTAGGTGAGAGAAACGTCGGGAGTGCGCATAAGTCTGTGTCCGAAAAGTCGTCGACGTTACTGGACAACTCTGCAATGCAAAAGCCCAACCGGCAGAGTTTCGGTGGCCCAGGAGTCAAAGGTGTCCTGATGGGAGTTTGGCGAGACTCACGCGTTCCGGAAGTCGAAAGAAGACATGCAGTGATTGGATTTATCGACGTCCGAGATCGGCTTCGAACCCGGATTCAACCAAACACCAAAGAGGGTGAACCATTGACCGTAGAGTATCCTCTGCCTCCTGGCCCTGGTGGCAGCTGGGTCACATTCGAACGAGTCATCTTCTCAGATCATCTAGTCGGCCTAGATCATCTTCAAGTGAAAGAGTACACTCGATTGCGATCGGAAGCTAAGCCTGAGGAGACTGAGGACCAGAGGATCGCAGCTGAGACTGCTGCTGTACGGGAGGCTATTCGCCGTGTGAAAGAGAAGCCAGCCCTTGAGCACCCCGGACAGTTACCCGCTCTCGCCTACGGGCTGGACATACCAGAGCACGTTCAATTTGCAGCCCGTTCAGACCTGAAGCGGCGGAAAGTATACCAAGCCTCCGTTGAGCGTGCTTTTGAGCAATCGATGCCTTCATCCCAACAACAGGCCATGGCGTCACGTCAAAGCCGAGTCTCGATCGACCCGCTACCAGGCAATCGGCCCACGCGCATCTTGGTAGGCTACTGGAAACAATCCAGCGAGCTCGACCCCAAGGATCGCCACGCCGTGTACGGCATCCTCGGCCAGAATGACATGTTTCGAGTCAAAGTCGTACGAGAAACGAGGGACGGACGATTCGTGGATGGCAACTTCCCCTCCGGCGCCGGTGCACTGTGGATACCGTACGAGGAGGTCGAGTTTGAGCCTCACCTAAAGGCGCTGAGCAGGCAAGAAGTCAAGGAATACTGTCGAGTCCGGCAATATCAACTAGACCACGGCGAGACGTCTGTGGATCGCATCGAAAATGAGACCAAGGCCGTCTTCGAAGCGCAAACACGAGCGGGGGTCATGCTATATCGACAGCCTCACAACGCCACCGCTCCCACCTTCACTACCTCGCCGCAAGGAGACAGCAATCGGTTCAACGGCCGTGTTTCTATTCACGGCCACGAGCTTCGCCAGCCACGCCGCCCCGAGCCCCGTCCCATCCGAACCTCCATGAGCGAGAACGACTTCCGACCGAATGCTGCCTCAGAGCGGACCAATACTCTGGCACATCGGGACTTTTCGCGAGCCGAAGCCGCCCAAGCCAGACCTGAATTCCACGCTGTATATCGGGGTCGAGCCACCGCCGCTGCCGCTGCCGTTGTCGCGGCCACAGGCACAGCGGGCTCCAGTATCCCAATCGAGCATCACCAAAAAGGAAAGGGTGGAGGAAGAAGCAGCCACCATTTCCGTGAATCAGAAGACATGCAGCGGCTGAGCAAGGTCTGGGCCCGACAAGAGACGATGCGCACCGAGGGGAGTCCTGATGAGGCCAAAACGTACGACGGAGTCAAGTACGAACGAAAGTCGACTGGGCCGTTTATGGGGAAACTCGTCTCTCAGGGGATGATTATCAACATTGATGGTGAGGATTATGTCGAGTATCGTGTCTTGACGAAGCCTTCGTTTTTTTAAGAAGGCTCGGGTGCGGCGCGGTGCGGGGTGAAGGAAGATTTGGACTGTGACGGCTTATCTAGATACTCGGGTGGGGCGACTCGGGAGTTGTCTTTCTGTGTGGACGGAACCGTGGTGCTTCATGATGTCTTTTAGCATGTACGGTTCATTTTGCTTGGCTGTTGGGGTTGTGCTTGCCGCTGACTGACTTTCTTTGGTATTTTTGGCTGATTCGGGGTTTTTGAAGACGGGGTTTTGACGACGATGGATTTAGTTACGGCTTGTTGTGCATACTCTCGTCATCCGGAACGCGGGGTTCGGTTTTGTCACTTGCGTCTTCTTAGGGAGGATGGGGGGGTGTGTTGGCTTTGTGGTTGTGAATTTGCTGCGTTTTGCTGTGTTTTATATACCCATTGCGGAGACTTGCTGTTGAAATAGATGGATGTAGTGTGTTGTTGATTTTCTTGATACATACCCCCCCCTCTCTGTTGAGTGTGTGAGATCATGAGCGTGAATTGTACGTGACGTGTAGGTGCGTGTGCCACACATGATTTGTAAACGACTTGCTGAAAACAGCTTCAGATTCACACACAACGCATGCATGTCTCACAGAACATATACACCTCTGTCTTGTATACTTTCCAATGAACGCAAGAGCATGGCCGATTACAACCAGCAAAGCCACCCACTCACCATCCATCCATCCATCCATTTATCATGTCCCGCAACATCCATCATCATCAGCGCCATCTGTATTTCTTAGTCTCCTCCTTCTCACGTGTGTCTTGAACAAGACAGGCAAGCCAAGCCCCCTTACCATGGTCCATACCCCCTCCATACAAGAACCATGGATGCAAAGCTCCATAAAGACCTCAACAAAACGACGAAAATCTCAATGAGCATCAAGATGTGTATATATCTAGGTGGTAAATATGACACTACAGGTTTTACGTAGTCACTTCTACCGCCTCCTCTGCCCCCCCTCCTACCTTCTCCTCCACCTCCTCATACCCCTCCGTCTTCATATCCTTCAACCCCAACTCCTCCTCTTCCTCATCCGTCCGATCATACTTCTCCCTCTTAATCTTAGGATCCACCTCTGGCGGATCAACAAGCGACTGAACAAAGCTACTCGCAAACGGATCCGTCAACACAATCGTAAACGGCTTCTCGCCCTTAATAGCAGCGTCCAGCCCATCAAAGAAAATCTTCCACTTCGCTCGCTCCGGTGTCGCGAACGAGTCTCCCCCCCCTGCTCCTGCTCCTGCTTTGTGACCGCTCGGGCCGCTGTCTTCAAAAATTTGGCTGTGTAGATCGTTGCGGACTTGCGTGAGGAGACCTTCCACGGTGGTGAAGCGGCCGCCGAGGGTGCCAGGGTTGACTTGTAGTTGGAGTTCTGGGCATTCGAGGGCGCAGGTCTCAGACTTGAGAATATCGCGGGCGAGATCGGTGGAGTCGTCTACTGTGAGCATAATTTTCTCGCCGTGCTCGGGGATTTCGCCGCCGGTTTTGACATCGTTGGAGCGGTAGCCACAGTCCTCGCATACGGTGGACATGAGGACGACTTGTTTGAAGTGGGGGATGTCCACCATCTTCATATGTGTGATGCAGGGGTGCATGCAGCCGGGACAGCTGGCGGGGAAATTGTAGACTTCGTTGGGGATGATTTCGCCGTCGGCGGTGAGGCCCGGGTTGGTGAAGTCGGAGGGTGCGCTGTCGCTGAGGCCAAGGGCTGTGTTTTGCTCCGTGGTGCGGGCGTACTCGCGCTTCGCCCACTTGCCTACACCGTCTTTGAGATCGGGTGCGATGAAGGAGTTGCCAGCAGGGTCGTCGACGAAGAGGCGGAAGGGAAAGGCGTTTCCAGCGAGCATGGCACGCCCCTTGGTGATGATGTCGGAGACTTTGCCGTACACTTCGGGGTATTGTTCCTTGCGTGCCTCTTGGCCCATTTCCAAGTCGTCAATCACGGTGGAGAGAAGACCCTCCACGTTGGTGAGCTGGCCACGACCGGGGGGGATCTCGAGGTCCATCTCGATGAACTTGACTGTTGCGCTGTCTGACTTGACTACCTGGCGACTAAAGTCCTCGAGCTCGGTGAGACGAAGTTCATAATGCGTGCCTTTCGGCTGCACTGTACCGGCGGCTTGGATCTCGTTGTTTTGCGTGTTGCAGTGTTCGCAGGCGAATGACATGATGACCACCTCGCGGAAATAGGGAATCGCTGTTAGGAGAAGTCGCGTGATGCCCTGTTTCGTTCCGGTTAGCACAAAGTAACCCTTGCGTTTGATACATGTCAGTAAAGGGAAAAGAGGGCGGGGAATCTCACATTTTTGTGGCAGTTCATGCAAAGCGACTCGATTTCTTCCACGGCTCTGTATTCTTCTTCGTCTCCCTCCTTGGCGGGTCCATCTGTAGTATCGGAGAAGCCCTCGACCTTGTTGCCGATGGACTGGAAGAACTCGTTTGGCGCGAGGGTCTTGCCGTCGCTGGCATCGTCTGCCGGCATTTTGTAGATGGTGAGCGTCGCGAGGCTGATTCAAGTTGAGTTGTGCTTGTCGCAAAACTTGGCTGCTGACGTCTGCGGCGGGGGGATTTGGGTGGGTTTTGAACTCACTCTTGATTTCTCGATGGAGGGGCCGGGGAAATCTCTGGAGGGGCGCCCAACGCGCATCGCACAATGAGGAGCCAGTCAACTTGCGTCATTGCTGTGCCCCACGCCAAAGTGACAAGATGCAATTGTCGAAATTCAGGCAGACGGACAGCCGGAAAGTAACGCGAAAAGTGAGAGGCGAAAAGCCAGGCTGCTTGCTCCCGGCCTTCAACTCATAAAATCGGCCAGCGAGAGCGAGGAGCCCGGCTTGTTCTGCTGTCCGGCCAGCAGAGCCTGCAAACCTCCCTTCCTGTTTTTGGCTCGTTTCTTGCTGCTGGCATTTGCCGTCGGCTTGTGGTCATCTAGTTCCGGGACTGCTACGTTGCTGTTGTTGCCCGCAGCACGCATTTGCAGCTTCTTTCGACGATGTACGGCTTGAGGAGGCGGCAGACGGATGCGTGTTATCCGCTTGCACAGCCCACAGATGATGCTTTTCGCCGGTCCCTGCTTCGTCATCGTAGAGGCTTTGGCCGCGCTGCGTTCCGACCCTGTTCGCTTGCCGGGGGCTTTCGAGCGTGGGCAGCGTTCAAGTGTCAATTTCGATTGCTGTCCCTGAATCATGATGTGTCCGCAGGCACCGCAGACGTGCTGGCGTTGCGTCTCATGCTGAGCCAAGCCGTTGTGATGCATCAGTTCCGCGCGCGACCTCATCAGATAAGCCGAGGTTTCTGGGGCTGTCTGTCGTAGGAGATGCGCTGCATCTGTGAGGAATCCTAGGTCGGTGGATAACCTCTGAGACGTCATCTTTGGCCGTTGTCCTCAGCGACGTGTTGATGTGGCGTTGGAGTCGAGTACGTCCTGTCATGGCCGCGACAAAATCAAAGGAACAACCCCGAACAAGCAAGCACAGGTTGCTGGGCCTCACGTGTGGGGTATCGATAAAGCTTCATCCCGCACGACTACCCGGCATCGCGCTCACTCATTTCAAGAACACGCATGCCAGCATCCGCATGACTCTTTTATCAAATTCTTTTCTTCATGCTGTGTTCGTGCTTCAAATTGCGCTGCATTGCTAAAACTATGCCCTCCGAATTTCCCACTGGATGTCCTTGATGCTGACCTCATCGCCAGCCTTTTCGTCATAGTCAAACCACTCCCCATCGCTCAGATCGATCCCAGTGAACTTGGTTCCTGAATCTGTTCCCTCTGCCAACCATTGTCCCTGTGCAAACTTGTCAGTACCGACGATGATAGCGTCAGTCTACGGTGTCTCGTCGAGGGTAACTGACCTCTGGCTTAAACTCGGTGAATTCAAGCCCCCGACAGTCAAACTCAATGAACTTGTGTGATTTGGCTGGCTCAGATTGTTGGTATGCTACAGGCGCTGCTTTGATTGTAGCAGTAGATTCTCGCTGGGACGAGCGTGAGTAAGTGATTTAAAGCGAATGATGGGCATGGACCTTGGGAATGAAACGGAGGTTACCTTGCAGTTTTTGCATCTCCAGACAAAATTAGCCTCTCCTCGGCTTCCACTCATCTCGTTGGTTTCCTGGGGCCAAAGTCAGTATCAGGGCCGACCCAGCCGGACGCAAGTATGGGATGTGAGCGCAGATCGGTGGGTGGACGAACAAAGCGGTTGACTCCCACATCGTTTTCATGCATCTCTCTACACGATGTGCATTGGACCTTGAACATGTACCAGAAGGGGTTGTCTTGCGTGTCGTCTGGTCTGAGGTTCGTGACCCTGCTAGCGCGTCAGTGCTTCCCGATACTGTCACATTCAGCACAAAGTGCCCATACCCAGTCTGCTCGGCCTTTATGATCAGGGTGAACATCCTGAACGATTATATTCCGATCTTAGGCCAAACCGTGCATACGTTTCTGCATCGAAGACCAGATGAGTTCAGTCTGTAAATCCCAGGTCCACTCCCGCTCGGCGCTGGTTGGTGGAGACTGATGCCTTCGGTCCACCATCCTCACGTGACGGTAAAACGCGACCAAAGTTCCCCCCTGCCCTCACTTTGGGCTTTTGACGTCAAGGCGCAATTATTCCGAACCACAATTGAAAGCTACACCTGACCCTGGATTGCCCGTTCTCTGGGCTACTTATCGATGTGATGCAGTCGCTGTGGGCTCGAGTCGGCCAGGCTCGCCATTGTGGGTGCCGAGCCTGCAACACAGCGACTGGCGGCATCGGGCGACGAGCTACCCGCGTCGCGGGGAGACGAAGAGCAACGCTGGCCGAAATTGTGACGGCGTGCTACAGCTCGATATTCGCGACTGCCGCAGTTGTCGACGCAATTCGAAAAGACGACCGGCGAAAGGAATTGGATCGACAATTGGACGAGGCGAGGAAAGAACTGAGTGACCTGCGGGAACGATCACCAAACACGGTCCTGATCAACAGCCCCTCCTCCAAACTGACAATTAACCAGATGGATGACGTGTGGGGGACTTTAAAGGGGATTTATCGACGTCGGCCGTACATGAAAGAAATACACCAACCAGCGACTATCACTGCGTCGGAATTGATCAGTAGCCTCAACACTGATTTCTACAATGCAGTTAGCGAAACCTCTTTGCGCGCGATGCGACAGATCGATTACGAGCAACTAGAAAGAGATCTTGAGACCGAAGAAGTGGACACCAACCTCGTCTTTCGCGTACCCCTAAATGAGACGCATTTACAGAGAGATTCCGCCGCCGTGCATCAAGTCGTGCAAAAGTTACTGCGCCGAGTGGAGGAAAGTCTTGGCAAACGCGCGACACAACAAAGTCCAACATTCGTCGAGGCTCAGCTCATGGCTGTTGAAGGCCGCACAAACTATTCCTACCCATTCGTGAGCCCTGTGCGAGCGGCTCGAAACTCGACAATCCTTAACCGCCGAATTCGAGCGCTCGCCAGTGCAGAACATCTCGACCTCGGAGAAAGAATAGGGAGAATCTGCCACAACCTACTAGTATCTGACTACCCTCCCGACACACATACATACAACACTCTCATCGTGGCCTTTGATAAAAGTGGCCACCATCTCCTCTCCGACGTAGTAGTCAGGTCATTCTTCTTCGAACGACTACTGCGACCTACACCTTCGACTTTCACCGCAATCATGAACCATTACAAGACCAGAAAGAACCACGGACAATTCCTTCGCTGTATTGCGCGTGTCTCTGGAGTGGATACAGTGACGGGCGCCAAGGTCAGAAGGCGGCACACCACAGACGTGGCACAATGGCCTCTTTTACGAACTTGGGCTGCAGACACGAGGATTCAGACGCAGACCGGACGATGGCACTGGGAGCACAGCACTCTAAGCACGAAACTGGTCGAAACGATGCTCGTCGGACTTCTCCAGTTCAAGCTCTTCTCTGATGCTGCCACACTATTCCTCAGTTGTGTGCGTAGTGGAGTTTCTTTAAGCACAAAATCAATGGCCCACGTATTCGACGAGTGTATTTCTGCTCTTGACTGGAGAGCAGCAGTACAAATGATCCGAGGACTGATTTACAACCTGCAAGAGTGGAAAACGCTTTTATCCCAGATCGATGAGGCCAGCGCGGCCTATCTACTCGGTCGGGCGTCCGCTTTGATCGATCTTTGCGGTCTGGGCAACACAAGCCAAGGAGAACTAGGGCTTAAGCGCCTGAAAAAAATAGGTGTATCGCTACCCCACCTAACCCAGTTTCTCGAATATATGGCCGAGGCCAAACTTCTCTTCCCGAGCAAAGATGTCGCAGGTTTTCAAACGCTTGGTGATGGAGGTTGCGAGGAGCTACGCGCGTCCAAACGTCGATTATTACAACTGGAAAGCCTATTGAAAGAATGCGAGTATATTCGAAAGAGGACCCATTCCATTGAGAGCAAGCTTCTTAAACCACATTTTCCAACTTGGTACCGAATCTCCATGGCCTCATTTATTGGTGCGAACGCATTACAACGATCGGCGAAACTGAGCGACGAAATGAGACAGGTTTTGGGCCCTATTGACTTAAGTGCAAGTCGGCGTCGTCGTCGTGTGCGTGCAAAGAAAGTTGCTAAGGATGACGCGTCTCTGTCTGGAGAGGGACCCCTTAAACTACTACTCGGGATGTCGACACCCAATCGGGAGGAAACACCCGGGATGTCTGACGAGGTCGCGACAACCTAAAAAAATCTGTTGAACGAAGGCACTGGGCCAATTGAACTCGCATAGAGCCCTTCCATGTCCACTGAGAGACGTGAGAAGCCGAGAAGACGGCGGTTATGGGGGCATTGTGGCATTTTGCCATCTCAACACTGTATATTCCAGAGCGCTGCATCTTTTCTTATAAGAATTCATGAATCACGTAAGATGCAAGCTGGGGTAACGGGCACGCGCTTGGTCACTCATGTAGTTTGATGTATCTATCTTGCGGCTTGCCGCGTGAGTGCCGAAGCGGTCCGCACCGTGATGAGTTCCAACTTCCAATTCGAGGCTCTCAGCTGACACAGCGACACAGACACGGCACTGTGCTGTTGTGCTACTAGGTACATACTCGGAGGAAGCAAACTCGAATCGGTCCCTTACACGTGCATGAGCAGGTAGTGATTTGCACGTGCAGAAACCTACCCCAAGGGCCAAAGCTACGCAGGCTGGAGAGCGTAGAGTACAAATGATGGATGATGATGATGATGATGGAGCTAAGCCAGCATGCGGCATGCTTCAACGATAGTGCCCTTAGTGAGGATGCGATTGTCTCGTATGTCAATTTGCTGACGGTTCATCGTAGCTCAAGTCCTTGATTATCACCATCTATGCCTATGAATGATGGAGTCGGCCGTTGAAGCCTTGAGCGTGTTGTTCGGCAATCCACGAACGAGGAACTCCTCTCGTTGAGAAAAGCCGCCTGCGGTATTATTGGTCGGCACTACGTCACATCAAGCTGTCCAGTGTCGTGCCATTGAGAGACGCGCGGGGCGTAGATTCGAGCAATTAGGAGGTAGGCATTGTACCTTGTACGGAGCACGCGCTTTGAGCAGCTCAGTCGGGTTGAATTGACCTCTCCTGTACGTATAGAAGTGCGAAGGGGTCAATTCGAACCGAGCCTCGTGTTGAGCTATGGAACATTGTAATTTGTGACTGTTGAAACCTAGGAAGGTTGTCAATTTGGAAGCCGCCAGCCAGCTCAAGAGACGTCCAGCTTGAGCCCGCTGATTGATTAGGCATGTCTCACCCAGCAGGTCCCACTGGGCTGAAAGCAACTCATAGAACCCGATTTGGACCAAACTTCTTCTAGTGCGCGCCTCTATCTCCGTTCTGATGCAGTGATGCACCTCACATGTTCATGTCTTCTTGTTTTCATCAGACGACCCACACAAGCGCCGTGCGACCATGTTGGGGCGTACGTTGCACCGATGATCTCACACGTTCTTGGCCAACGATGTGGTGGTTTCTCAGCAGACACGTGGTTGTCGTTCTCTTTCTCTTCTCCTGTAGATTTTGTAGTCTCAAGTCTCATCGGGGTTTATGCAACAGACCGAGTGTGATTTTGGCTTTGGCAGAGGAGAGAAGGGATACCTACACGGCGTTATCAGCATGTCAAGAGCATCTGCTGGCATGGATTGATAGCGATCGGTGATTTTATTGGCTCCAATCTCAGCACGTGTGTACATATTTGCAATTCATTGGCCACAAACGTCAAAGGAATTGCATCTTGTGCCGAGCGAAGCCGCCGACAAAGAATACGCCCTTGCTTCGAGATGCACAAAGGGCGAGCAGCAGCTTGCAACGGGAACCAACAGACTAATTACAGTAGCAAAAGAACGTGATGAGATATACATACCTACACGTTCGTATGAACATCGCACAGGCCCTTGATACAGTAGGGAGTTTCATGTTGCTCAGGGAGTCGGGATTGCGAAGTTGTATGTACTGGTCCCCCATCTGCAAGGTTGACGACACCACCAACTCGAGGCGGCAGTCACCAAGAGACACATGGGCCAGATGGCAGGTCAAGGTAGGTCCGTTGCGATACATCGGTCAGGAAGCTTCATCTTTCTCCCCTTCAGCACGTGTACGTGTGCATTGGCGGCGAAGAAGTAACCAGGCTTGTTCATTCCGAAACCCCCATTCTGACAATGATTGGCACTGGTACGGTGGTACGGCGGTACCTACCTCCTACCTAATGGGGCGTGTGGCCGTCCCCGAGGCCACCAATCAAAGGAAAGAATTGGAGGAAAGGTACATATGTATCTCCAAGTACCTGGCGCGTTGTGCGCCCAGTGCTCAATAGATTCACCCCACTCATTTCCCCTTCTTGTTCGATTGCATGGTCGCTGCTTCTTCCAACCTCGACGTTCCAGACGACACTCGACCACTGCCCGGTCTCAAACTTCTCAACCGTCTGCTACATAGCCTCAGTCATTCTGTTTTGAGTCTTGAAGCCAGACAACACTTGCTGGTGGGGCGTGTCTATAAAGCCGGCAGCTTCTATGATTTCCCCCAGAGCCGACAGGCATTTCTAGACCCACGATGCATCCACCCAAGGCCCGCCGGTCTGCCGCGTAGCCTCTGCTTGCAACTTCTCATCCAGAGTTGAAGAAACTGTTTGTTGGCTGTCCATCTATCGAGTCTCATCGCAGCGCCAGCGCCTTTCGAATACCGTCTACTCAAGGTGAGCAGAATAGCTCTATTTCGATGTCCTCACCGAGATTAGAAATAGAACTCACCCCTGACAGTCTGAGGAAAAGCTTGGCACGAGTTCCGGTCACGCGACCGGCCTGTTAAGGATCCATCCCTACATAAGGTTGGTCGGCTCTTAGAATGCGAAGACCGTTTGGCTTTCATCGGTGCAATATAGAAACACAGTCTGACCAGTCCCTAGATTCTGATCTCTCTTCACCTTCATGCGTTTCCGTTTGACGCAATCGTCCCGGTTACAGGATTCACTGAATTCTTGCTCTGGTCCAATTGGCATCGAGAAAAGGTGGGTCACCAGGACATATTGAGCTCGAATCCTCACTTTCAAACTTTTCTGGACTTATCAACTTAATGTGTTTCTGCAGACATCGTGGACCGAGCAGGTGGCAGATCATTGATCTCGCAGAGAGAGGAACTCTCAACTCATCCCCGGCCAAAACAGAGTAACTGGACAGTCCTGGCGCAACATGAAGTTTGGACGGAAGTGAGTTGATCCTCCCTTGTCAACTCCCTTGATTTCCTTCCATTCTTGTTTGCTTTCGCCCAACGGAAGTGGGAGGGCAGAGTCGCTGAAACGGATTGTTGTTCTCGACGTTGTGAAGTCTACCGCGAAATCAGGTTCCAGAGTGGGCGGCCTCGTATATCAACTACAAGGGCCTGAAGAAGCTCGTCAAAGCTCTTTCCGAAAAGGCCAGGAAGGGAGACACGGTTGATACAGCAGGTGCGCGTCTCTTGCCGTTCATGACCATTTCGCATGAGAAGATTTCATTCGGGGTAGATGGAAACCCTCGAGCTCCCTAACCTATGTTCATGCAGAACTGTTTTTCGCTCTCGACCGTAATCTTGAAGATGTGGACTCCTTTTACAACAAGAAATTCGCCGAGGCATGTCGGCGGCTGAACAATCTTCACAACCGCTATGGGCGCGTTCCTGATGTCGTGGCCACGCTCGACCAAGATGAGGTTGAAGAGGTCATGGGCGCCTTGCTCGAGCTTCGTACTCAGCTGAGGAATTTGCAATGGTTCGGCGAAATCAACCGCAGAGGCTTTGTCAAGATCACCAAAAAGCTAGATAAGAAAGTGCCCCAGATTTCTTATCAGCATCGCTACATTGCCACAAAGGTTGATCCTAAGCAGTTTGCCAAGGATGGCAACGTGACCAGATTGCTATCCGAAATCAATCGCTGGCTGTCTGTCCTCAGCGACGCGCACCAGATTGATGATTCCACGTCCGATCGTTCCACTCGCTCTCTGGGTCGCGCATCGGCCAAAGCTATGCTCAAGCTGCCACAGGCTCAGCTCGACATCCTGGACCAGGCCGTTCGTAATGACGATATCTCCTCGCTGAAATGGGGACTCACGGATGTCAGTGTCGATCTAGATCCGTCTGCGCAGTCGTTGCTCCTAAACCTTTTGCAGCGATCCATCTCCGGGCGCTCACGGCAGTGCATCGCCTTTCTTTTGGCTCGATGCAATGATTTAGATGAGCCAGATGATATCAATGGCCGAAACTGCATTCACCGACTGGTTATTCACATAGGTCGCACAAAGCCTGCTTCGCTTGATGAGGATCCGCATGTGTATCCGGTACCGCTCGGGACGCAATTCACCAATCGTCATTTGCAGCCTGCTGTGTCCTCGTCGGTGCCAGTCAAGGCAATCAACACCAAGGAATGCAACTTGCTTAGAAAGGAAGATGAGGCAGTCCAGCTACTTATCTATCTCCTGGACCAGCTATCGGAAAGTCAGCGTACGTCGCTCAAGAGTCGAGATTCGTTTGGAAGGCTGCCTTTACACTATGCCGCTCAGTTCGGCTTTGTTGTAGTCTGCCAGATCATCATGCAGTACATGCAGGAATGGAATCAATTTGATGCGAAGGATGGGATTGATGCACCTGAGTGGCACGACAATGACGGTTTTGCACCTCTCCATCTGAGTGTCATGGGAGGTCATCCACTCACTACGCAAGCCTTGCTCCAGGGTGAAAACTGGCAAGGCAGCAGTGAGGCAAAAGTCCAGATTCGCAAGACGATTCCCAAGTCTGGCGCCTCGCTCGCATTGGCTACAAAGGCCAACTACGAACCGATTGTCAAGATGTTGGTCGATGCCGGCGTGGATATCAACTGGACTGACAAGACTGGAGAAACTGCCTTGCACATTGCTGCCACGCTTGGCCACGACGCTTGCGCTCGCATTCTTCTTCAGGGTAGTGAGTCTCAGAAGGCCGATATTGAGATTACAGAGAACTCATACTCTTGGACGCCTCTTCACGTTGCGGCTGTCGACGGATCACTGAGCGTGGTTCAGCTTCTTGTTCAGGCTGGGGCCGACGTGTCGAAGCCAGATGCTTCCGGGTGGACCGCAAAGGAGCATGCTGCATTGCGTGGACATATGGCTATTGCGCGCTTTCTTGCCGCGCACACGAACGAATCAGAAGCCGCCTCCAGAGTTTCTGAGAGCCTTCAACCATCAATTTCGCCAGAAATTTCCTCCATTGACGGCAGAAGATCAAATGTGGCTAATGGCAACGTTCCTCGGTCTCCCGAGCCGGTCAAGACATTTGGCCACCGGTATCTCACCAATGAAAACCTAGTGCTTGTCAGCTTAGGAAGCATGGATATCCGTAAAGCTACGGAAGCTGTGTATCTTGATAGCGTTCCTCTCACCCAAGCCCACAGCACACAGCTTGACACAGCTCTGTCTGTAGTTGTTAGTGCCGCTGGGGCCCAGGGCGATCCGACGACAATCGATCTTCCAGTCCACGATGGTATCTCTACCGAGCCTATTATTTTCAAAACCACCGATACCTCCAAGGTCAAACTCATGTTTGACATCATTCCTACGTATTCTGGAAGCGAAAAGAACAAAATCGGCCGTGCTGTTGCGCTGCTGTCGACGGTGAAGCCGACAATGGGCTCACGGCGCATGAACCTGCAGGGCGACGTTTGCGTGCCCATCATGTCCAGCAACCTGGAGGTCATTGGAACTGTCAATTTCAACTTCCTCGCCATCACCCCCTTTCACCACCCAAATATGGAAATTACGTCACGACAAACGTACTGGAGAAAGCTGTCGTCGACGATGCTCATTGGCCACAGAGGCTTGGGGAAAAACGTCACGTCCAACAAGTCATTGCAACTCGGTGAAAACACTCTGCCGTCCTTTATCGCTGCAGCCAACCTGGGCGCGCAATATGTTGAATTCGACGTGCAGTTGACGAAAGATCATGTTCCCGTAATCTACCACGACTTTCTGGTCAGTGAAACAGGCATCGATGCACCCGTCCATACTCTTACTCTGGAGCAATTCCTCCACATCAACTCTGACAAGGCTCGAGATGGAGCTCATCGGAAGCCGCACAACGGAGACGCTCTCGGCAATCTTCTGGTTGGCCCCCGCAGCAGCAGTTTCGCGCCCAAGCGCTCTTTGTCGATGGGATATGCAGGTTCAGGAAATGGAGAGATGGAGGAGCGGATGAAGCACACAAGAGACTTCAAGGCGAAGGGCTACAAGGCCAACTCTCGCGGGAACTTTATCCAGGCACCGTTTGCCACTCTCGAGGATCTCTTTTGCAAGCTGCCTGAAGAAATCGGGTTCAACATGGAACTTAAGTACCCTATGCTTCACGAGAGTGAAGAACATGAAATGGACACATATGCCGTGGAGCTCAACTCGTTTTGCGACACCGTCTTGTCCAAAGTGTACGATCTGGCTGGAAACCGCCACATCATCTTCAGCTCCTTCAACCCAGACATTTGCCTCTGTCTCAGCTTCAAGCAGCCATCGATTCCGATCCTCTTTCTGACGGACGCTGGCTGTAGTCCTGTTGGCGACATTCGAGCTTCCTCATTACAGGAAGCCATCAGATTTGCAAGCCGGTGGAACCTGCTGGGAATTGTGTCTGCAGCAGAGCCTCTGATCAACAGCCCTCGACTAGTCAAGGTGGTCAAGGAGCTGGGACTAGTATGTGTCAGCTATGGAGTGCTGAATAATGATTCGGAAATGGTTCAGGTAGGTGTCCTTGCACACAATTGGCAGATGCCATTTCTCGCTGGCTTTATTTATACTGACAGGTCACGACAGAGACAAGTCAAGGAGGGCATTGATGCCGTTATCGTCGACAGCGTTCTGGCGATTCGCAAAGGTTTGACAAGTGGTGAATCAACTGCACACACGTCGAGCTACTCGTCCGCCGAGTAAGCGGTCGTGGAGTTTTGAACATATATCAGGAACAGTGAGAAGATTTTGGACATTGTTTTGGACTAGAAGGGGCAAGAGTATATTTCAAGAGACAGGAAACAGTATTCATGAGGTCATGGGTCAGGGTCGATAGCTGCAAGAAAGTTCAGCAGCGGTTTGGAATAAGAGAACATGGCGTTCCGCGGCCAGCGGATCTTGTGTATATTTTTTTATAACTATTCGGTATTGTGACATTATTCATTCAATTTGTCCTTGACTCATCCTTGACTCATCCTTGACTCGGGCTTAATGCTTGGGCAGACGACGGATGGAATTGCCCCTTGCTTACTTCCAGCCGTTCTTCAAACCGTGGTGTGTTGGGAAACGCAACTTCCAACACAGCAATCTACCCTAGGAATTCAAGGCTGTCAACTTGAAAGATAGTACAGCGAAGGCAAAGTCAAGAACATATTACGTAATGACTGATGAACCATCCTACTACGAAACATGCACATGGCATGGCATGAATAGACAGATTGATAGACAAGCCATTGAGCTTATATCATATCATGTATGTATGAACTACCTACCTAGGTACAAGTAGGGTAGGGTAAATGCTGGCGGAGAAGACTGCTCAATAGGAGGTGCCAGGTGGCTTGGCAGCAAGCTTCATTCAGCTATGTAAAGGAAGGGCACCAACCTGGTGTCAGTGATGAATGGATACCCTCGTAGGGTGGAATTGGGGAGGGGTGGCAGTTTGGATGCTATGATGAATGGCTTCTGATGCTAATGCAGCCAGGGGGTGTAATTGCATCGTGCGGAAGACTCGGACTGGTGGTGTATAGAGGCTTGATATTGGAACTGATATCGCAGGTATACCGAGTATCGCGTTCTCAGAGGTTAACCGGAACGGAGATCCCCTGGAGGCTGGTGGGTAGAAGATCCTAGTGGAATATGTACATAGATATCACATCACAGGTAAGTTAGGAGGAGGTACATAGATAGGTAGCTTGCTTGTGGGTGGTCAAAAATGGGCTCATGCTGCCCAACAGACGAGGCTTGACGTTGCTTTTTCTTTTCCTCTGTTTGTCCGTTTCTTTTTTTTTTCTTTTTCTGTGCTTATTTTTCCAATTCTCGCGGCTCGTCGCGACAAAAGGTGGCGTGGTTGCCGCTGATTGAATGGAATGAATGGCTGCCAAGATTTGCCAGATGGAGGGCCATAGTGGAGAGATGACGGCAGCAAAATGGCGAAGTTGCGCCGAGTACAGTCCAACGGAGGCGACGCGCAACTCGACACTCGCATCTATCTGCCTGCCAATTCCGCTTTACTTTTTTCTTTCTCAAACCGCCTCGCCCACGCAGCCTCGTCGTATCTCTGCAAGCCCCCATGGCTCGACCGAGGCAACAATGGACCAATGGTGCCCGGATGAGGACCTCAAAATCTGCCAATCGTGGTCTCATGGGCAGGCTGGCATGGGGAGAGAAGTAGAGAAAACGACTCGGAACTTCTTCCGCTTCGCGCGTGCTGGCAGCCGATCCGATCCGGCGACACGAACTCCAAGTTCCCGACGAGCATGGCGTGAGAATCGCCTGACTCTTTAGTTTTTTTCTGCAGCTTTGGTTATTGTTGGCCAGTACCTCTAGACCTCGACTCCCGTGCAAAGGCAAACCACCATTGATTGACTTGCCGTTTCGAGGTGAGAATACCTACGCGTTCTTTGTGATAGATCCTCGCCTCGTGTTGGTGTTTCCACCAAGGTCCAGCAGTATCCGGCATCCAGATCAGCCTCGGGACCCTCCATTCGGCGTGGCGAACGACACTGACGGAGTCAACGTCGCCAACGCGGCCATGACAACACAAAACTTACAGCCTTACTGCCGTTCAGCGCCGTGAAAGACTATGATCCGCAGAGGATCAGTGCTGCTGCAAAATTCGGGCATCTTCCCCGACAACACTGGGTCCAGACGCTGCCTTTCGATCGGTTTGTTTTCGAATGAAACCAGCCACTTCAACACAAGCGGACACCCATGAAATGTGACAGCCACCCGCATGAATTCTGCATATACAAAACAGTATTCAGCACTCCAATGAGATGGACAGTGTGGGTAGGGTTTGAGAGAATGGATCACCAGCTCAGTACGCTTGCAGTATTCCGAGCTGGTTATGAATCAGCTTACGGTATTTCTTTTGATGGTTATCTTGTGGCTCACTGGATGGCAAGGGTGAAGTTCCACGGAAAAAGCCATCATCGTCCATTTGCCTGTCTGCTTTCACTCCAATGTGACTGGGACGCGCGGCTCCTGTCCTATCCACAACAATCCGAATGTCGAAGCTGTACTCCGTGTATCCAGATACATAGGTGTACCATGACAAGCATATTCCGAAAGCAGCTAAAATCCGGCATGCAAGTATGCAGGGGTCTATGGCTGGACTGCAGAATACTTTGCACTGCGGACTGGGATCCCGTCGCCCCGGGCATGTCCCGCTCATCCACCAACATTGGGGCAGTGTTTTAAGCATCAGCTCAGCAGCCCGCCCAGTTTGATCAACAAGCCATTGCATAAAACGAGTCTGTTGGTTGACGAGCCGATGAGCCAGCCACCTGGAGCCAAGTTTGGCTGATGTGACTTGCGCATGCTGGCGCTCTCAACGCGTCTTATGTACCACGATTGATTCGGGCACTGGCGACACAGGTCTCATTAGTCACACTGGTTGATCGCACGACATGGCTTAGTGGAGGAACATCGGAATCAAGTCCGCTTCAGGAACTCATCTGATGCACCGCACCGCCCCAGGATTCTCAAGACTACATGTCGAGCTGTTTCAGTGAGGGCATGTGGTACAGACGTATGAGTGTGACCATATGGTATTCTCAAGGTACGGCTGTGCCAGAGAGGGGCATGAAGTACGAACGTGCAGGCGTCACTATGTACACGGTTGGTCTCATGATATAGCTGGACGTAGGTTGCAGACAATTGCGTGCCACCACATGGTGAGGCATTCAAATGCATACTCACAAATTCTTTGCAAATGGGCATGAAATGTCTCATGCAGATGGTGGAGATGTGGCAGAGACAAAATCGGCAAGCACCCGAAGACCTTGTCCATGTACGAGATGACTGCAGAATAGTCAGAACTCGGTGAGAACTATTGTGATACCAATGTATCATGCATGTCTTGCGACATGACAGGTAATAATATTCCGGGGGAAGCAACCCGAGGGTCACCACAGTCTCGACCTATGGATTCGCCAGATGACAGGTAGTCCGCTGTGTCAAGTCTTCTTGTCTAGACATAGTCACAGATACAAGACGAGTTCAGTAGAGTTCTGATGACGAACGAAGTGCTGTCTTCACTCAGTCGCCTCAGCAGTCTCATCTTAAGCTCGAGGCATACCTGGCGTGGTGGAACTGTTTGGCATTCGACATCTAGAATGTTGATATTGGCGTGGCGTGTGAGCGATACTAGATAGCAACAACCAGAAAGTTGAAACAGCTGCTTCATGACCGTGATGTTGAACAGAAAAGGAAAAGAGAGGAACGAGACTCAAGCAAGTGTAGTAAAGAGACTCATCGCCTGCAGATGTCTTACTCCATTTGTGTAATGTGTGATGAGAGACTGTTACGGCATTTCCTTCTCCTATGTTGAGGAACACGAGAACGTTATTTCCATGCGTTGGCCCATTGTTGTTCAAGAAGCTGACCGGCGTCGTGCCAACAGATGTACTGTGAGATGCAGTCATCAACGATTCGCAACAATGAGCAGCCCCCCCCCCCCCCTTGCCAAACATCATTTCGAGGTGGGAAGCCGTGATCTGTTAAAGCATCAACCCCAAGATTGAGCAAGAAGTGGCTTTGAGGGTCGCCCCCTTCCGAAGAACTTGTGACCTTTGCAGTCACAAAACGCAGAATGCTTCCTCTGTACATGTACAAACAATTGACTCGGTCGGACTGGATTAAGTCCAAGAATTTAGACATCTTTTTGGGCAAAAAAGGTTCGGGTCGGGAAGTGTGTACTCTGTAAACAGGTATGTATGTACATACGTACATACATGCGTAGATATGTATGCAACGAGTCAAACAAGTAACATCGATTCTCGGCAACCGTCAACCTGTATTCTTCCAACAACGCACCGGCGGAAACCCCAAGAGGCCAAATCAAACGCGAAAACGTCATGGCCGTAGAAGACGGGGCAGGTCAAGAATGGCGCACTTGGCCACTCAGCCACCATATGCAATTATCCGGTGATACCGAAACTTATTCGAGAATGGCGCTCCAGCTTCTCGAAGTTCTAGACTTCAATAGCGTCAACGGGGAGTAAAGGTTGAGAGGCTATTTGAAGCCGCGAAGGAGAAAAAAAAAAATCTCGAATAAAATACCAATAGATGACCAAAAGCCACGCAAAAATCAAGCTCGAAAAACGATGGGAATGGGGTATCACTACCTCTGTAATGGCGGCTGAAATGGGAGAAATCAATAACACGGGGGTTTGAGGCACATCTACAACCCCTAAGTCTAGGATTCAGCAGCACACACTCAATTCACATCATGTACATGCGAGGTATGTACGCACTCTGTGTTTGGCGTACGGAGACGGACGGGTGTGGAGGGAGGAAATAAGACTCACATAGCTAGCATGAATGGCCCTGCTCTGCTCAGTGCTGAGCTCAACGAAGAAACGGTTCGTGTTTGATTTCACGCTTCACGAGACGGGAGACTCAGGACCCCGGTAGGTTCCGAGTCGATAGGTTTACACACAGGATATCTGGTAGGGACCAACCATCACGGCACGGATGACGTTAGGAGAAGAGCTGCGTTCGGCAATCGACTGGATCGGCGATAGTATACCTCTGGTAAAGCCGTTGAACACGAGTCCTTAGCTCGTCTTGTTCAATGCTTGCGAATGTCGTGCAGCGCCGCTGCCAGCGACTAAACTGTTACCAGAAATTCCCGATGGCGGGATCAATGCTACCGAAACAGAAGCAATCATCTCTCTTCCGGCCATCATCATTTATGATGTGAGCTGGCGGGCTCCGGGGGATTGTGGAACCTTGGATTCGCTGCTTTGGAAAGGTAAATACCTACGTTAGGTACCTAGGTTAGGTAGGTAGGTTGTGCTTCCACAACAGACCGGGGTTCACACGATGATGTTATGCTGCTCTATACCTCGTACATCATCAGGTCCGAATGAGGAACTCATGGATACCAAGGATCCCTCACCTCCAACAGGTCTTGAAACAAACAGGTCTCTGACCGCCACAGCAAGATTTGAAGTAAAATCACGTCAGTCTGTCGATGGAATGCGGCTAAAAATGCTGTCAAGCAGCACTGCACCATTCCGAGTCTCTGGCTTTACTTTTGACATATGTAACCCTAGAACGTGAGCATAGGTAGACTAGGTTGTGACCGTTGACGGGAGATTTCCATGTGGATTCCGAGTGCAACCCTGGATATTGCGGGGCCACATTCTAAGTATGTATGCGTTTGTAGACGAGGAAGATGAACTGGTGTCGCCAGATACTGATAGCAAACAAGTTGTGTGACGCAAACCTATGCGCTGTCCTGTGGCTGTTGACCAAGGCACTTCCAATGCAAGTGTCGCGGTGATGGACAACATCGATACTATACTTACTCCGCACATTCTCGTTGAGCAAGGTGAGTCGATGGGATACCCTGGCAGATCGCTGATATTGCCATCCTATCATCGGAAGTTCGTGCCGTGCGCATAATAGCCAGCCCCATCTGTATTCGTCATCTCGTCAAGATTGAATAGGGATTGGCGTTATGGAGCATAGCTTGCGACTCGTCACGAAGCTCGGCCTTCCAGCACGCAAAAATATCGCGAACTAGCCATCAAGATGATCAGTTTCAGGATAAACAGACTGTTGCTTGTTTGGCTGCGAAGCGCCTCTTTTTGACGACTGCGTCATCATTCGCGACTTGGAAACCTCGTCATCTCTTCGCTCGTTTGTGTGGCCACTGGCGCCGAGGCAAAAATATACCAACCCACTTGACGATTCGACAAGCCCTCGATGTCTATCTCGGAACTTGCCGTGGCGCGACTTTATCTTTCTGGCTCGGCGCTTTTATCCCTTCTTACTTGGGACCGGCAGTGAGACGGTTACGAGATGTGACCCTTTGATCATCATGCCATGTCCAGACTTTGTGCTTGCAAGACACAAAGTCCTTTCGTATAAGTGAGGCTGCCGTGACTTTTCTCCATAATGCCACATAGCCTTGGGACCAATAAGTACACGTCGTGGCAGAACGGGAAAGTCTGAGCCAAGCCTTTGAGTCGCATGAAACCTAAAATCGTTAGCATCAACCAGCCCCGTGGTAACGCGGGATGATGCGCAACGTTCTCTACCGTAAAGAGAAGGACACGTTGAAATAGACTTCGCGTAAAGGAGAAGAATTGGACGAACCATTCATTCGCATTACATGTACATTTGTATGTATGTATTGATGAGCGGGGCTCCCTCGGCTCACTGTGATTGAGCAGGCGATGCGATTGGCTGTATCGGGCACTCAACCACTTCTATAAGTCTGTGACTCTATTAAGCACTAGCTCGCCATTGCGTTTCTGCTCTAGTTTGAAGTTGGTCAAGGTTTCCTTTTTAGAAGGTTACACCCACGGATACGGAGTATATTGCGAAGTAGCTGGCGTTGGCAGTGTAGAGCACAGGTGAAACGTGTCTGTTCAGTGTTTTGACGCTCGCGCTACATTTGATCGTTGATGCGCACCAAAGCCCGGCTCACCGGCTCATCACTGCTCGTTGCCGAATCATTCCAAGTCTGTTTGCTAGTGGTCGTTTTCCCTAGGCAATGTACATGTACCCAAATTTTATCAGCACGTGGCAGCCACCACAAGCTGTGAGCCCGTGTTTCAGATTTCAAACCGAAACTTTTCATCATTGGGCAAATCCTCGGCGGGGCTTGGCCTCTAGGCTCTGGGTAGTAAGCTCCGAGGGAGGATGAACTTGTTGTTGGCACCTTGCCATGCCTGGATACTAGAAGTCTTAGCTTCACCTAAGGTTTCCCAGAATACATAACTTGCCGGGGGACACGGCTCACGGAGAATGTGCCGACTCAATGGAGCAAGTCGTGACAGATGACGCCTGTTTGACTCATTCACCAAGATGTCTCTAGAAGCGGATCGGCCTCAACTCTCAAGGCCGTGGCCCGTCATGAACGGCACTCACGCCTAGTAATGGATGAAGAAAAAAAAGATATGATGTAGTATGGCCGGGCCGGCGCTAGACTCCGCCACATCAACACCACCAGGATAGTGTTTGAGTGTATGTATCAACGGTGTGAACCTCCAGCTAACGGCATTCCATGTTGCACTAAGGTGGTGCTCAAGAGTCAATTCAGGGCTACTTGACGCGATATGCGTTACGTAGAACTCACATCGTGAGGCAATTTGATAGCGATGTACATGGCGTGAAGCCACCTGATCGGGAAGCTACAGTCTGAGTCCATGACATGCAGCGACGATTTCCCGGAAACCTCAAACGTATGATGCACGACGGCGGTGGACTGTCCACTCGCTGAGAAAGCTTACCGAGAACGATTGCTAGCCAGTCCCCTTCCAATTTGTCAGCAAGATAAGATCATGGCTTTAAACTTTCTGAGTTCTCACAGAGTATAGGTACGTATCAGCATCAAGAGAAGTTTTCCTGATTCGTGCGCAAAAGGCGCTTGTGTGGTGTGGTCAATCAGTGGTCATGGAAAGTTGCAAGCGAGAAGCTCATGACACCATCGTCCAAACCTTGAGGTAGTTTGTGTTTGAAATGTCCATTGTCAAGAAAAAACGATCGTGGAGACTCATGACGTATGTTCCATGGCCAGTGAGCGGAGGCGGGAGGAGAGCCGCCGCAACGATGGATTCGTAGCCGAACTCACTGTGTAGGTATTCTCGTTCCTGCTCCGGCCATCTAATTACCAGTGCAGTCGAAAAAAATATGAATGGAAGAAAATACACCCAAACCTCCGTTCGACAGCTCGGTGGTCGTTGATTATGAAACCGTCCTCCACGGGTCCGGCTGAGATGATTGATCGCGCCTGACAACGAGATGCAATGAACGCCGCAGTGCGAGACGCTCCTCAGGGCAACGGGGAACAGATTATGACTCATGAGGCACTGTAATCATAGGCCTGCGATGGTAGCCTTGCAAATCTCGCGATTGCGGCTACGATGCGTGCTGGCAAGTTACGACCACACGAACTTGCAAAAGGCGGGTTCTGTCTCTTCTGTGTTGTTAGGGTTGATCATCATCATGATTGCCGACATGGTTGCAGGAACAAGTTCTTAGTTGGCTCGTCTAACCCGCGGATCGACTAGGCCCGATCCATCTAGCGCTGATGCAAGGTTACAGTGCCCCCTCGTGAGTCGTGACCCGTTCACATGTGCGCCGGGTGTCTAGGATGAATACTAGGTACATATGTATCCTGTGTCTTAAGTTTTAACAGCTGGCTGACCAGTGACGCTACAGTTGACAGCCTCATGCAGGTGCCGGCAGGTGTCTAACTCGACACATGGCCCCAAGGTGGAAAGAGAAAAGCCAATTCATGCAAAGCAGGCAAGGAGAAGAAGAGAACGACGAGAAAACTAACAACGCCCAAAATCCAATTGACCATTATGCGGGGTCGGCAGTCGAACCCGATGCCCAACGAACCGAGTAAGGAAATATCCCCTACTATACTCCGTATACAGAGTACATACATAGCGTCAAAAGGAAACAAGACGGAAAAGAAACAACCGCGACGGAGAAGAATTCAACCGACGACGCAAACGCACGTCGGATAGGAAAGCCCGGCATGTGAGCAATGTCGCATTCTGTCCTCCAAGTACTGCAAGGAATTGTCGGTCGAGCCTCTGGAGAGGCGTCTCACAACCCCCAGCATCATCAAGTTATTACGAAAGATTGGCAGCCAAACCCGCAGGTCGTGCAACATGGGTGGAATGCCCCTGTTCGTCTTGCTATTAAGAGACACAGAATTGTTTTTTGCGACAATTTGTAAGGGGTGGTAATCATCCCGTCCCGAAGCCCCAAACCAGATTGATCAGCTCTAGCCTCTGACTGCTTGATAGAATTCGATTCTCGCATGCGAAAATCTAAGACAGCTCAGCTTTCGCGAAGCTCAATTTTGTTCCGCACGCACGTCTGACCGCCCAGATCTCAACGTATAAGTCGATCTGCCCTACCCAACGCTATTGGGCCGTCTGATAAAGCAACAAGACAGTGTTGAACAATCGGCCATTGTTTCGTATATACGGAATACATATGCTGATTTCTTCCACACCAGTCTCCTGGCAGCTGCAGTCGTCACGGAGAAGGGGACCGACGGAGGCGAACTGTACGCGACTCAGGATGCTAATGCCTGCTTCCGCAATCGTGGCCAAGAGTGCGATTGTGCGATTGGCGCCACACCTGTCACACGCTCCCAGGCCAGGGGAGGGGGGTGGAAGGGGAAACAATGATGGTCAGTGGTCACCGGTATGTAACTGGTTGTTTGCCCTCTCCTTAGTAGGTAGTTACAACTTACAACCGTTTTCTCCTGGACCGTGTTTGTGGCCCACAGTACTTGTGGCACTAGAGCGGACAAGGATAAGCCAGGGACCAAGTCAGGGGCAAGGGGACCATGCCCTTGACGTTGCTGCCATCTTGCAGACGATAGTATGTACGTATGTACATATTACATTGTACACACCTAGCACGATTCTAGATCCTTGTCGTGCAACAGGGGAGACTTTGCGGAATATATTCGCCTTCCTGTCTCCACTCCCTCTCGCCCTGCTGGGAAGTTGGAACAAGGGCGTTGCTGACGGAAATACGACAATTATTGTATAGGACCATGCCGCTTCTGGACAAAATGGAGAAAATAGCCTGGGATTGTGCGTTCCCTACCCTACCTACGTACTCCATAGAGACCCTTATGTACACATCCAACTCTCTCCTTTACACAATTTTCTCGGCAACGGTGCACGGACCACATCCGCCCACTTCTGTTATGATTTGGCTGTATAACCTGCTGTAGCCCTAACAGCAGTCCACCCCCGAATGGAAAACTCGA
>SRPQ01000250.1:0-29225 GCA_018360075.1 Claviceps cyperi
CTGGTATCGATGCCATCACTCAAATGGTGCAATCTACTGTTGCGAAGCATCTTCAAGACAGCTGCTGCAATCCAAAAAATACTGGGGCGAGCCACTCGTCTTTAATGGCGTAGGCTGGGAAAGCCGAGAATGTATGAGATCTCGTGAACGCAGCATCCTCGAGTTGAAATCAGTATAGGCCATAGCTTTCCTTAGCATAGATCGGGCCTGATGAGGTGGTCAAGACGAAGAGGGTGTTGGGAAGTGTAAGGTAGGTTATCTTGGAGTTCGTGCGACAGGGAAGAATGGCAGTGCCGACTTGGTGAGCCTTGTTCTTTCAGAACGTCGATCATGGCTCTTTCCAAGATATCCAGTCAGCGGAGGTGTCGGGAGGCTGAGGCTTCTCCGCAAAGTTGAAAAGTGACTGGTTGGTCATTTTGTCGATGTGTCGTAGAGATAAGGTACAGGAGCAGAGATTGTGATTGTGAGTAGAGTGGCAGCAAGGAAGTGCGTTTAGCGGTAACGGGATAGAGTGACAGCAAGAAGATGCGTTTTGATGTACTGGTACTCTGGTAGTATCATGTGGTGGGATCAATTGTTGTCTTGTAGTAGGGCCAGAGAAGGATGGTAATTGTGAAGGTATGTTTTCAGCCTGGCAAGGTAGTCGAGGACGGTTTCGTCATGGGACTTTTGCCAAAATACCAGCTGACTGTGATATCCCGAACGATGACTAATAGTTTCGTCACAGGTACAGACTCTAATATGCACGCAAGGTTCAAGACCATTCCGCGTTCGTAGTCCTGTGACTGGCGAGTCGCGAGTTATCTAGGCAAGGACGGCGGAGTCAGTGGGGCGTTGGCCGATTGCGGCAATCGGCCAACGCCCAAATGGGAACAGGACTGAGGCTCCAGCACCATCCCATGCCGCTTTCAGTCACTGAACCATTCAACCACTCTGATCTTGTAGCCATTCTGCAACCGTTCAAAACTTCTTCGAGTATTTCCACCCATATTCTTTCATCTTCGTCAACGATAGTGGGTGGAAATTCAGTTATTCCTCACGCAGTGGGATTTGCGCAAATCTGGGGTGTGAGAGGTAGGAGGACGAAACGTAGAAACTTAGCTTATTCAGCCCAAAGGCGTCCGGGCTCATAACCTGTTTGCATGTGAGGATCAAAGGTGAAGAAGTTGACCAGATTCTAACATAAAACATGCGGGTGCTGCTCCTCAATTGATCAGAGATCTATCTATCTGCAGACTGCTTCATACTCATCGACCTCTCGAACTGTCTATCTTCTACTACACTCTACATCAAGGTACTAAAGGGAGCTTAGAGTCAACTTACTGCGAAGAGGTCCACGGTCCACCATGGTTAAGATTCTATCTATATTCATGACTACACTGTCTGCTGTTATCCCTGTGGCCCAAGGAGGTGCCTGCGTCCCTGGTTTACAATAATGTGGCTCTACCCTCAAGGATTACGGTAAGGAGCTCGCTCAGTCCTGCGTCCAGTCTCTCAGTAGTGGCAATATGAATAGATTATAGACACACACTAAGAGTTCACTACTCACACGCTTCTTTACAGGCTACAACGGAGCCGAGAGCCTGCATTGGAATACTCTATACCGGTGCAATTCCGATGGAGGTGTGACGAAGTTGAAGAAATGCTTTCACTTCTGTATTGACGCAGGCGCCGGAAATAGCGACTTCTGTCCATGAACTGTTTGGACAGAGTGTTCATTCTACATTTAGAGTTTACCTCATGGCTCAAGCTTTATGTTATCAATCAAAATGTTAATTGCACCATCAGAAAACCTCATCAATGATCACAGACTGGAACTCATGCTTTGGACTGTGAGTACGCCAAGTTCCAACAAAAAGAAAACAACAGAAGGGCAACAATCAGCTTGTGGTAAAAATCTCTCGCAGAGTATTTAGAGACTGAGGGGTAGTTATAGTGTACAGTACATTTTGCTGTACAATGACGCTTCAACTATCTAAGTTGCAGAAAAAAACAATCTACACCGTTCAATCTCTGAGGCGCCCATGTTATTTAACTCGGGTTTGATGCACAAGTACATCAGTAGAACTATGCGATGATGAAGTCTACGTGTCTCCATTCGCCCGCATACCACCATGTTTCGGTGTTACGAAGCATCATATACTCCGTACATAGCGCTGCTACCCATCTACTTGGCCAGTCTCACTCGTCCTGCGACCGGTCCCTGGCTCAATCACTATGTAGTCGATACCGGCGAGACTTGCACCCTTAGGTAGGTTTACTGGGTTTTACAGACACGCCCCATTACTCCCAAAGCTTCCATCACGAATAGAATGGTGAAGTATGACGCATCCAGAACTTTCAACTCGTACTTCACGCGGTACGTCAGGCCAAAGAAGGATATCAGAAAAAAGTTAGCTTATATGATCAAAACGTGATGCGTGAGGCGCACATGTGTTCATCTCGTTAGTACATCTATTGAAGACGACGCCTATTTCCATTTACCGCGTAGTCCCGTTGCTCAGCATATTCAAATGTTGATGCTCCGTCCCTCTACGCAGCCTTCTTCAACTCAACGTCGCTAAAGAGCATGTTAGGACAAAGTGACGACGATAATTGATGTCGGCCAGACTTATCGACTTACAAGACGAGATCCGCGTTGGGGGGAATATGGCCAGGGAAGCCGCTGCCGCGCGCTTTGTTAGTCTAGGTGACAAGCCAGACGATCAGTCTGAGGCTTACCGGGCACCGTATGCATAGTCAGCAGTGATGTGAAGAGAGGCCTTCTCACCGACCTTCATTTGGGTGACACCCTCGTCCCAGCCTTGACTTTCATGTTAGAGCCTCGTTGATTTGAGATACAATTTCAATTGCAAAGGAATCGCGGGCCTTTCGGCATTTACATACCCTTGATGACCTGACCGACGCCAATGTTGACGACAAAGTCACCGCGACCGACAGACGAATCAAACCTGTGACGTGGAAAACGATAGTCAGTCAAGCTGCTCGACATGGGATTGTTAAGAAAGAGGTAGGCGATTGACCACACCAACTGACGTACTTGTCGCCCTTCCCTTCAGGTTTGGCCGCGTCATGAAGCCAGCCAGTGTACTCGATGGTGACAGTGTTGCCCTTGACAGGCTGAGCACCGCTCCCTTCTCTGATGATTGTCTTGGTGACACCCATGATGGCTTGTGATGAGATCTGAGCTCCAAACTTGTGTGTAATGCGGAGACAATGGTTCGCTGAGTAGAGAGAAGTCTCAAATAAAAGAAGCTCAAAGCCTGGAGGGGAATCAAAGGTGGGGTATATAGCTTAGGCCTCACTTGTGGCCAATAGAGACGGCCACACGGACCCAGATATCAAGCTACGTCATCTTCGTCGAATCACATTCGAGAGAAGATGGATGGGGTGGACGAATGAAGACGTCTGCGCTGCACGCTGTGCTCTGGTACTTTTGGTGATCATGCGGCGGGGGATTCGCGCTGGAACAAAGCGACAATAAGGCGCATGAGTTGTTTTCCGGCAAATCAGTTTGGCAAATTTCATGGTCAACCACGAGTCAACGTCGCGACACTTTGTGTTACACAAAGTGGCAAGTGGTTCTTTAACGGTGGAAAGTTCCATAGTTTCTCAATGTTCAACGAGTGCGGCCAATCGTGCTCGTTGACAAGGCTGCATAATATGCTCTAGAGTCTAGAGTCACGTCGCGCAGAGAACTCTGCGCCATCGCTGCGGTCACCGAAGTTCTTGAGCAGCCGGCAAAGATACGAATAGAGAAGCCTTCGCCACGATCAAAAAGCACGGTCATCAGTGCCGAATGCATTTCAAGTCATTCGGCCGGTCTGTTTTCGCCTGAAGGACGACATTGACATGGCCTTCCACTACGAAACCATCGCAGACATCATATACGTGGATGGCAAACTGATCCTACATGTCGTTGATGCAGCGGCCTCTTTTTCAAGCAGCTGGCAGTGACATCTGAACCGCGCTGCGCGAATTCTGGATCGACACTTACTTCGGTCCGTGTTCATTGTCATGTGTTGCGCGATATATCGAAAATCTGCGGAGGTGAAATTCTTGCCGGCAGCGTGTACAATCCAGTCGACAGCCACATGGCCCCATGGTAAGTGTAGATCCAACTCGCTCAGCGCGTCCCAGGGGTCACGGGCTTTCTGCTTCTGGGATTCAAGGGAGCGAGCTGCTTGGAAAGAGGTCGCTGCATCAACGACACGTAGGGGTGGTTTACCGTCGATATCCATGACGTCCATATGATTTTATAGCTTAGACCAAAGCCATTCCTTCAACTTGAAGAGGAGTCAGACGGGTGACTCGCCGTGTGTCTGGCACTGACGATTTTTCGTCACAAGAGAATTCGGAGCTTTTGCCAGAAGAGTTTCTCGGGTAGAGTTTCTTCTGCCATCCTCTTTTGCTTGTCAGATTCGTTAGAGATTATTTCATCGGAGCCTGGTTCATCGCAAAGGCCAGCAGAGGGGAGATTGGGCCAATCAAGTAAAATGCCAAGATGAGCGTTTTTATTGTCAAGTTCGGTGGTAAGTTAGTTGCCTTTGGTTCTTTTCCTTTCAAGGCGCGATCATCGATGATGAGAGTAAAGCCCGCGTGTAGACCGACGCAGCCGAAGATGTCGATTTAGGTGTTCGCTGAGAGCCTACATAATGACTGTGAATTTCAAAACGATGGTCCACATCATGAAGTAATCGGATCGCGAACCTGGACGCTGAAGGTCGACCGACAGAAGGTGAAGCAAGGCTCAACAGGTCACGAGGTTACCTATGTGCGTGTGACATCGTGGAGCTTCTGTTGAGCTGCGCATCGCTGATTGGTAGAAACTGGGGCAGAACTTGAGCTCCGGAAGCGGAAGTGAGAGGTGAGAGGTATGTACACGGTACACCGTACGTACCTTGGTCGCTGAGATGCTAGTCGGCCAATCAGCTGCCGCTTCAACGACGGCTGCGGCCTTCCGAGTCCCCGCCAAAAAATCCCTACTCCATTCTCGTGGCCAACATTTCCTAGTGTATGTATAATGTAGCGCGTGCCTGAAGCCCCTCTTACCTCCCTCCTGTGTTTGCTGCTGCCTTTCTCGAATTCCATTCCATCCCACACGCACTCAGCCTCGGCATTCACGACTACCCATCCGGCATCTCTCTACGACCATCGTGGGCTGCTTTGTCGTTGGTGCCGTGCCACTCTTTCAGCCCTTTGGTATTCCTTCTCTCTGGCAGCGTCCCTCAAGTCCAACGAAAAAATTGCCCAGCATGCAAGCTCCCGTGGTGGTTATGAGTGAGTCCGGCCCTTTGCTTGACGATTGTGTGACGATTGCTTGCCTAGACCCTTGCTACGTATACAGTCAAAGCACATTATACTGACTAGTGACGTCCTTAAGACACCAATAGCGGTGAGAGACAGACCGGACGAAAGGCTCAGTTATCTAACATTGCTGCCGCGAAGACGTATGTGAACTTGAACCAGTACCCCGACGCCCTCGTACACCATACTGAATCTGCTGTGCTGTTGTCGGTAGTGTCGCCGACATTATCCGATCATGTCTCGGTCCCAAGGCCATGCTCAAGATGCTTCTCGATCCCATGGGCGGTATCGTCCTGACCAATGACGGCCATGCTATCTTGCGAGAAATTGAGGTGTCGCATCCTGCCGCCAAGAGCATGATCGAGCTCAGTCGAACACAAGACGAGGAAGTTGGCGACGGGACCACTACTGTTATTATTCTGGGTACGTGATTTGAGACAAGATCCCTCGAGGCCTAATAGCACGTGTTGGTTGGAAATACGTTTCGCATCTAACATCGCTTCTCTCTTGATAGCTGGTGAGATTCTCGCTCAGGCTCTTCCGCAACTCGAACGCAACATCCACCCTGTCGTCATTATCTCTGCTTTCAAGCGTGCTCTTGAAGACGCCATCAAGATCATCGACGAAATCTCCCTGCCCATCAATATCGATGACGACAAGGCCATGAATCAACTGATCTCGTCCTCCATTGGCACCAAATTCGTGTCCCGGTGGATGGATCAAATGTGCAGCCTAGCCCTCAAAGCTGTGCGAACAGTGACCTGGGAAGCTGGTAATGGCAAGACCGAGGTTGACATCAAGCGCTACGCTCGTATCGAGAAGGTGCCCGGTGGCGAGATTGAAGACAGCAAAGTGTTGGACGGTCTGATGCTCAACAAAGACATCACGCACCCCAAGATGCGCCGACGCATTGAAAATCCTCGAATAGTCCTCCTGGACTGCCCCCTGGAGTATAAGAAGGGAGAGTCCCAAACCAACATTGAGATTTCTAAGGAGGAGGACTGGAACCGAATCTTGCAGATTGAAGAGGAACAGGTCAAGGCCATGTGTGATGCCATCATCGCTGTCAAGCCTGATCTTGTCATCACCGAGAAGGGCGTCTCAGGTGAGTTCGTGAAACGCCTACCTTTGTTTTGATATGTTGCTTTGAGTATGCCCTAGCTACCTGATACTGACCTACTTTTCTCTCTTTCTTACCTCCCGTCCAGATTTGGCTCAGCACTACTTCATAAAGGCCAACATCACAGCTTTGCGACGAGTCCGCAAAACAGACAATAACAGAATAGCCCGCGCCACTGGCGCCACTATTGTGAACCGGGTGGACGACCTGCAAGACTCGGATGTTGGCACTAAATGCGGTCTATTTGAGATTGAAAAAATCGGCGACGAGTATTTCACCTTCCTCACGCAGTGCAAGGATCCCAAGGCTTGCACCGTCCTTCTCCGCGGCCCTTCCAAGGACATTCTCAACGAAATCGAGCGAAACCTGCAGGACGCCATGGGTGTTGCGCGTAACGTCATGTTCCACCCCCGATTGTCGCCTGGTGGTGGTGCCACCGAGATGGCCGTCTCGGTTCGACTGTCTCAACTTGCCAAGGGGATTGAGGGTGTTCAACAGTGGCCATACAAAGCAGTCGCCGACGCATTGGAGGTGATTCCCCGCACGCTGGTCCAGAATGCCGGAAAGAGCCCCGTTCGTGTTCTCACGGACCTTCGCGCCAAGCAGGCCGAGGGCCAGAGCTCGTGGGGTGTCAACGGTGACACAGGTGCCATTGTGGACATGAATGAGTATGGTGTCTGGGAGCCCGAGGCGATCAAGTTGCAGAGTCTCAAGACTGCCATTGAGGTATGTGAAGAATCATTGAGCTCCAGAAAGGATGATGGATGAACGTGAGCCGAGGAGCGCTTCAAGCTGACATGATGTGATGATAGGCCGCCTGCCTGTTACTAAGAGTCGACGACATTTGCAGTGCCAAGAAGGCGCAGATGGGAGGTGGTGCCCCTGGTGTGGGAGGAGGAGACGACTAAATTTAGGTAATGAATCAGAAGACTTATGAGGTGGAGGGAGGAAAGCGCCGTGCACAGTGTCGCACATCTGAAGAGACTTGTGCATTTGTGGAATGGAGCGGAAAGGAAGGACAAAAGAATTATTTATTGATTTGTCTTTGCCTTGACGGTTGCATGGCCACGGACCTACGATATATATACCCCTTTGACCACCACCAGCTGAAGCCGGACGAAAAGAGCGAGAGATGAAAAGAAGAAGAACGATGTAAATATGGCACAGAGTATTGCTCGTGGGTATGCAAAGATGGAGAGACCAAGGGAGATATAGAATATCAAGTACTCCAAGCTCAATGGAGGGGTCGGTAGTTTGGGTCTTTGGAGAGTAGGGCCTCCTTCGGTCCAGAGGGTATCTAAAATGTACAACAACGCCGTGCTCATGCCAAGCCTTTTCCCGATGCTTCAAGACGTGAATGGCCAAACTGGCTCAGTCATCGTCGTGAATGACAAGACCAACTGCCGGTGCCACCACGGACACTTGCTCCGCATCCGGTCTGGGCTCACGACGCCCCTGCCCATTACCCGTACTGCCACCATCAACACCAGCACCAATTTCCTCCTCACGACTTGATCCTTGACACCCGTTCACTCCACTCGTAGCGTCGCCATCCCCAGCCTTCCCTCTTGCCTTCCTCGCCTTCATCTTCTCCCTCTTCTCCCTATTCTTTTTCGTCCGCTCCTCATCCTTCTTGAGCTTCTCTGCCCTATTCTTTTCAAACTCCACCTGCTCCTGACTCTGCTTCAGCTCCTCATCCATTTCTCGTAGACGTTCATATTCGCGCCGTCGGGATGCCTTGTATAGATGGAAGTCGCCGGAGCCAGCACCGGCGCTGGATCCGGGGACGTTGGAGACGATTTCGGGGGGGAGGTGTCGCGGGCGCTTCGGTTGCTGAAGGGACGAGGACGAGGGGATGATGATATTTTGGTCGGGTTTGGCGAAGAGGGCGCCTAGGGAGGCAGCATGGGCGGATGTGGGTGAGAGGGCGCGTTTCTTGGTGGGACGATGGGTGCGAGGGTCGGCGGAGGTTGGGATGGAGGAGGGGCCAGGGGCGGACATGGTGGTAGTGATTGAGCCTTTCTCTTTTTACTTCTCTCTCTATTTCCTCTCTTGCGCGTTGTTTTCATGGGGTTCGACCTTGTTGTGGTAGATGGTAGCGAGAATGGTTGGCTTGTATGATTCGTGACCGACTGTAGCGACCGTCAGGGAAGAGCGCTTCTTCACGAGCCGATGATGATCATGGTTGAATCGAGATAGCTCGTTATGCCGTCGAAGAGTGGAGGAGCAGGTTTGACTTTGTTGAGGATGAGGTGATGATGTGAGGATGACGCAGCGCAGGAAGGTGGTGTTGTGCTGGAATGGAGCTCTGTAGAGCTCGGCAACGAGGCAGTAATGTGTCGATGGTTTCACGGACGGGGGAGGTTTGGGTGATGCGTCTGATCCGGCGTCATTCCCGCTGCGATGAATATGTAGTGTAGGTAGGTAGTTGTCGTCGCAGGCGAGTGGAGATGGTGTTTGATGGAAAGGGAAAAAAGAGCAAGTTGGCGTCGCATCTGATTCGTCTCGAGCGGTAGTTAGCCGCTAGCCGCGGATTGCCGCATGCTGTAACCGCCGAGGAAGGCGCACGGATGGCGTGTACGGTCACTTCTAGGTCTGCGCCTCAGTCTCGTTTTCGCCTCCTCGGCTTCCACGTCTTGTCGGATATACATCTTGACTACTGACCTGGCACGCATCTGGAAGGAGGCGTCGCCCATGCCTGTCCTGTCTCCACAAGATCCTCTTCAGCATCTCTGTTCACGCCCGCATCTCCGTCTACTTTCGCTGTGGCAGTCCGGGAAACAGCATGGCGAAGCCACGCTTGATCATCGTGATCCGGCATGCCCAGTCCGAAGGCAACAGTCCGTCATCCCTACCGGCAGAACTTCCCTCTGGCTCCTTGGCATAGAAGCTCCTCAGGTGCAAAAACAGCTGACTCTCGTTTCTTAGAAAACCGCAAAATCCACCAGTCTGTCCCGGACCACCGCGTCAAGCTGACCACGGAAGGCTGGGCCCAAGCCCACGAAGCCGGACGCCGCCTCCGAAACCTCCTCCGAGCCGACGACACCCTCCAGATCTTCACATCGCCCTACCGTCGCACCCGCGAGACCACCGAGGGGATTCTGGCGACGTTGACGTCTAATGAACCCACGCCTTCGCCCTTTCGCCGCGATAAGATCAAGGTGTATGAGGAGCCGAGGCTTCGGGAACAAGATTTTGGCAACTTTCAGCCTTGTAGCGCGGCCATGGAGCGCATGTGGCAGGAGCGCGCTGATTATGGACACTTCTTCTACAGGATCGCCAATGGCGAGAGTGCAGCAGATGCGTATGATCGCGTGAGTGGGTTTAATGAGAGTTTGTGGCGACAGTTTGGCGACGAGGACTTCCCGAGCGTCTGCGTTTTGGGTGCGTATCTGCCCTGACCCCCAAATCTGCTTCTCTTTCTTTCCTACCTTGACATGCTGCCTCCTGCTTCTTTTTCACTACAGACCATCACGCATGGAATTCGCGACGAACAACTCATAGATCAAGTAGGCACGCTATTGGACACCACAAAATTAGCTAACAGAAACCATCATCAGTCACCCATGGGCTCATGTCCCGCGTCTTCCTCATGAAATGGTATCACTTCGACTTTGAGTACTTCGAAGACCTCCGCAACGTGGACCACTGCGAATTTCTCCTCATGCGCAAGCAGTCAAATGGGAAGTACCTCCTGGAAAGTAAGCTCCGTACCTGGTCGGAGTTGCGTCAAGAGAGAGCCCTCCGAGAGAGCAGCGACAGCAAAGACAGCACCAGTACGACAGGGGGAGAAGGGCAGACATCATTCGACGACAAGGTCGAGACCGGCCGGCAATGGGGTGGTTGCCCTGACGGCTGCAACCACTCGAATCCATATCAGACATGCCACGTTTTGGACGCACTACGGCAAGAGGATAACGAACGGCTGGGATACGATGCGCATAACCTCAACACTGACAGCACACATGGCACAACCAGCAACGTGGTCTTGAGGAAACGACTGCACAAACCAACGTCCATTGTAGCCGGCGGCGATGGGGACGGCGGTTCACCACAAGATCAAGATCACATCGCTTCTTCTTATCCCTCTTCGTCTTCCGCCTCTCCGCGCGCCACAGTGCACCTTCCCGAGAACAGCACTTCGCAGAAGCAGCGTCTACCTAACAGCCAAGTCGTCTCCTCCTCCTGCTCCTCCGCCTCCGCCTCCGCCTCATTCCCGAATGGCACCCCCGCTTTACCTGCCAGGGATGAACGCCGCCGCAAGTCCTCGTACCGTGCCCTCCACATTGGTCGCGACTTTGGAGGGACATACTCTGGACACACCTCCACAGCAGGTAGTGACGACGACACCGTCTCGTGCGACGAGCGAGCCACCCTACAGCGCGAGAGCAGGAGTGGAAGCGGAAGCAGAACCGGGAAGCGCAAAGCCGGAGACATGCGCGGCGCGGACCCGTCCGATGAAGAATCAAGGCGTGCAGGTCGGTACGCGAACCGCCTGGGGGATGCGTCGCCGCAGGCGGAGGCGAGTTCTGGGTTGGAAGATCTGGATGAAGCGGAGAGGAAGGATCGCAGTTTGCGTGGGAGTGTGTACTGATTGAATTTTTGCATGGATTGGTGCTCAAGGGGGTGTCAAGGGTAATGCAAGCGTGGTATCCGTTTAGCAAAGCACAGCCAGGAATGGGTTTTCTTGCGCGGCGGAAAGCAAAGCAAAGGATGTTTGTTTTACGATTGATTATTTGTCTTCTCAAGCTTGCTGCCTTTTTCCAGTTGGTGTTTTCCTCACTGGTCTTGATTGATGATGTTTCTGCTTCTTTGAAAGGCGCGCTTCGGCAAAGATGGGAATGGCGTCAAGGGAGGCAATTTTCAACATGTATGAATGGGCGAGGCGTGGCTTGGTATGGTATGTGTATGTAGCTTGGTATGATGGGGTATAAGGGAGTCTCGCGCGAGCTTTGCATGAACATGTTCTGTAAACTTGACGATAGATATGTAAAGTAATGTAACAACGTCTTGATAAACGTGACTAGATATGACGACACGTAAAGTAACACGATAATTGAGCATGGCACTGAACTTGGAACGAAGAGCCATGTAAATAGTAATTCTGTGCAATGAGGTTAACTCATTATTTGCTCTTATAAGGCCTGGATGACACAACTTGACGAACAAAAAAAAGAAGAAGAAACGAAAGTGAGATGGACGCATTGGAGCAGTGCAAGACTATCAAGTCTACTGCACAAAGTATGCAAACCCTTGCCGGGCCCTGAACAGTTACAAATTACAATACCAGAAACAATACGAAGCAAACATTGAACTACAGAGTAAGAAAGCAAAAACACCAACGCTGCTTTCGTTGCTTCGTTATCAGGAGCTTATTTCCTTGCCCCTTTTGTGACCAATTGCTAGGCGTTCTGTGTTGCCCACCGCATGAAAAAGCAGTCACTTCTCCTCCAGCTTGTCCTTCAAACTGTCCGTTTCGCGCCAAACTGCCCAAGACTTTTGCAAAATCCTTCTAAAAAAGACCCTAGGGCCACTCTGAGCTACTACATGGCGCAGCGAATCCTAGCTTTCCACTACAATCCGGTTCCACATAAGAGAAAAGTCCACAAAAGCTCATCAACAAAAGTGTATGGAAGAAAATGGCGTCAACATGAGGAAAAGCGAAATGCGTCGAGTATAGAGAGAGCATGAGACGCTTCTGCTCCTTCCAGCCAATATCAAAAAAAGTTGGCCATTGCCCGACTAAGGTCAATAAAGTCCACAGGCTTGGTCACGTAGTCACTGAAACCGGCCGCGACACACTTCTCATGCACATCCGACATGACATTGGCGGACAACGCAATCATGGGAATCGCGGGTAAGCCGTTGGCCTGCTCCCACTGTCGTATTTCACGGCACGCTTGATAGCCGTCTTTACGAGGCATGTGAAGATCGCACTATATTCGAAATGGTCAGTTTCCATTGCCTACAGCTGATATCCTGTCGACGTTCTAGTACAGGGGAACAAGGGACTCACCAGGATTAAAGAGTAGTAGTTATGGGGCTTAGATAGAACAATCTCGACGCACTCAGCACCATCAACTGCCAGCTCGACATCAACGACAATCTTCTTTAAATACTTGTCCAGCACTTTTTGATTGACAGGATTGTCTTCAACGAGCAAAACTCTGTAGCCCTTGTTGCCCATGCGCTTCTCGATTTCTCGATAGCTGGCCTTTTGGTTCTCCACCATTCGTTGCGCTGTGGATCGGTTTCTGTCCACACTCAAGTCCTGAACTTTATCAGGGTCAAATATCACGGCAAATCTCGAAGGCTTGACTGGTTTGTAGATGTATGTTATTGAGTTCTCCGTGAGCAGTTCGCTCTGGTTGGTATCATTCGCCAGCATCTGCACCACCTGTCGTTGTAGAGTATCTGTAAGCACCACAAATGTCGTTCCTTCAGTCTTTTGCGATTTGGTAATTTGATGCAGCGCATTAACAATGGCTTCAGCCCAGCCTAGGTTGAGGACAATGTGAGTAAAGGTGACCGGGTCATCTCCACCGATATAAGGCTCTGCTTCCTTAACAGTAGCAACAGCCGTAATCTGAAAAGGCACGCCCTTTGGGAGTGTCATTTCGATATGCTGCGTCGTGGCTTCTCGGCTGTGGTTTTGTGGGCAAATGAGCAGGATCGAGTACATAGGTGGCCGTACGTTGCTCTTTCGCACCCTGTCTGGATCTTGCCCCTCAGATGTTGCCCTTCGACGACAAAGTGAGCCTCCGTTGTCCAAAGGCATGTCCAGACTCTTCAGGCTCAAGTCCTGCTTATTGGCCTTGGCAGCCTCTCTGAAACAGGCCAACTCAACGTTCACAGACGTCAATGGAGATGATCCGCCGAGAGGCCCCGTGAGATGGGGGTAGATTTCAGGGCTGCCCGTGGCGGCGGCGGCGAGTGCAGTCAAGGGGTTGGAAAGCGCGCTTGTTGCTTTGAAAATGGCCTCTTCTCGTGCGCTGTCGTGCATTGATGGATCCCACATGAACCTCGCACTCCTGCCAGGCGGTATCACGCTTTCCGCCATTTCGGCTGGACTAGCAGGATTCTTTGGAAAATCATCAGCCGATGGTAGTGTGAACTTTGCGGTAAAAGAAAACGTCGACCCCTCTCCAGGCACTGCGGTGCCTTCCATCTTGCCACCATGGAGCTCTACGAGCTGCCGCGAAATCACGAGACCGAGGCCGCTTCCACCGTGTTGTCTGGTGCTGCTACCATCAATCTGACTAAAGGGCTTGAAAATCAACTCGGACTCTTGTTTCGTGAATCCGATTCCTGTATCCATGACGGAAAAGTGAAGCACAATGTCATTCTCATCGCACGCCGTAGAACTGTCGTTGCCTTTGTATATCTTGCATCGACTAAATATTTCACCTTTTGATGTAAACTTGACAGCATTACCAATGACGTTCAGCAAGACTTGACGTATGCGGACCTTGTCGCCCTTGACCCAAGCTGGAACATCTGCCTCCACGAGATAGTTCAGCTCGAGATGCTTCGAGATAGCCATGGCAGATACGAGCTCGTTGACGTCTTCAATGAGAGATCGAGTATGAAACCATTCATGCTGGAGCTTCATCATGCCAGCGTCTACTTTGGAAAGGTCCAGAATGTCGTTGATAATCATGATTAGACTGTTGGCGCTAGTTTGAATCGTGTTCGCGTAGTCTAGTTGTTCCTCGGTTAAAGTCGTATCCTGCAGAAAGCTTACCATGCCCGATATACCAATTAGAGGCGTTCGTATCTCGTGCGACATATTGCTTAAAAACCGGCCTTTTGTTTCCATTGCTTCCTTCAGCTTTGTCTCCAACAGTTTATGATCGTTGATGTCTGTGGCCGAGCCAAAGTATGAGTTGGCTCCGCGTCCAAAATCGAATGTGTCTATTTCGACGCAACGAATCAAATGCCACCGGTAATCGCCAGTTTTCGACCGGAGTCGAACCTCGGTGGTGTAAGACGGACGTCCGCTCGTGTCCATGGAGACTTTGATGATCCCCTTTCGTGCCAGTTCAGCCAGTTCCGATGTAGGTAGTGAGGATATAGAATCGCTGCCAGAGCTACTCGTTCGCGATGGTGCCGGTTGCTCTGCGCTTAGACTGAACTCTCCGGGGGCCGCTGCCGACGACGACTCGTGAGCAGCCTTACCAATATCTGTCTGCGTCGGGGTTGCTGATCTACCCAAAGCTGATGCGTCATGGCCAGTGGCTTCACCAACCAATGACTGTGCATCAGACAGCTTTCTGACACGGTCCATGGGAATGCGGCATTTCATCAAGTCATCAGGATGCACATAGTCCATAAATCCAATGCCAAGTGCATTTTCAAAGCTCTGTCCGGTATAAGACAGCCACTGATCATTGGCAAATGTGATGCCGTCATCCTCGGTAGCCGTAAAGATAATCTGCGGAATGAGATTTGCAAGCAGTCGGTGTTTGGCCTCGGATGCTTCAATTTCCTCTTGCCTAGCCGCCTTGAGCTCTGCAATATGCTGGTCATGGATATCCATGTAGGAGCCAAGGAACTGCATAATTACACCTCTCTTGTCCTTGGATGCCACCGCTCGCGCGTAAAACCAGCGATACGCTCCATCAAAGCGCTTGATGCGTACACTCCGCGAAAATTGTTCACCAGTCCGTAAGGAATGGCCCCAGGCCTTGAGATAGCCCTCCTTGTCATCCGCATGAATACTGCCCCAGGGATCTGCCGAAAGATCTGCCACTGTTTGCCCACGGTAGGACAAGAATCGACTATTGACCCATACCGTCTCTCCAGTTTGGGGTAACGAAACGAAGACGTGGGCAGGAAGCGAGTCCAATATCAGGCCCTTGAGTCGGTCTGATGGAGGAGGCATGTCTCCTACCATGCATGTCAACGAGCCACTCCGGGGCGCTGGCAGCTGGGTGTGAGTAGGCATTCTTGTCGACAGGCTGGAGCTGGGAGGCAGGGATTGAAACGTGGAAGCGAAGTCGGCACCATAACTATGTAACACCGTGTGATGATGAACACGGTCTGTTTTTCCACAATCAGGGTTCCTATTACTGGTCGCGGTCTGGCTTAGCGTAGTGGAAGTATTAGGACGAGGCGGAGGAAGGATAGGAGTAGTATCTTCGGTGGATGGATTATCCATGCTATCCTGGCCGCTTGCTAGAGCAACATAACTTTCTCTTTGAATTTTGGCCGAGGTGCTAGGTACCAAAGTCTCGACACCACCTTGACCAGAAATTTGTTCTGAGCTGGAGGCTTCGTTCTCGAACCTTACGCCCAGTGGCAAAAAGCATTTCTTTTCGACGCCAGAGGAGCTGTCCTTGGACCCAACACGTGCATGCTCTTTTGAAATGGCATGCGTCATAGTCTCCTGCTTTGAAGATGGTCTTTGCCTACTGGCAAAGTAACTCTCCCCGACTGAAATGCCTGTTCCCGAAGGGCTACTGAGGGGCTGTCTTCTGTCCATCACATGGCTTAAAGAACCGTGTTCCCACCCAGGCGTCGCCATTGGAGACGCGGTCGCGCTTTTTGAAATAGCAGAATAATCGCTGGGGCTCGTGATACTTCCACCGAAGGAGTGCAGATGGTTGGCATTTGGGGCCAGGTACATAGAACTCTCAGCACGATTGGAATAAGGCGCAACAGCCCCAAAACCCGTGATTGAGGGCCTACGACGCCGAATGCCAGCCAGTTCAGTTTCGAGGTTACTATAATGGCGACACAAAGAAAAGGAAGTTGCCATGTGTGGCGCCAAGAGCTCCAAGGAGCGCCGCAAGTTCGAGGGATAATGTATGATGGGGGTGAGGATAGAAAGAATCGCGATCGGCGCGGGTTCTTTGCTTTTTGGTTGTTCTGGTGAGACGCGACCGGACCCCGGCGGCATTTTTCGATCTGGTGAACTTGCATCTTTGGCTCGTGATTGGGATTTGGTTTCCAAGGCGGAAGCATCGAGCCTGAAGGTCTTCATGGGCTTAGACAGTAGGACATGCTTCAGGGGTATATGAAGTACGGTCCAAGAGTTGTCGACACCGATGGCCTGGGGCGGCGGCATCCCAGTATAGGTGGTGGGAGAAGATCCAGGATTGAAGGAGTCCTCATCAACCGTGGCGTCTGTAAAGAAGGGATTTTCCTGCGAGTCGTTTCGAACTGCGGGTGACGGTGCCGGAGATTGCGACCAGGGTGATGGTGGCGCCTGTTCGTACTCTTCATATTTTGGTGTCTTTGGTCGGCGATCCTCGTCATCAAGACGGGACGTCATTGTTTTGGCCTTATCGCTACTAGCTCCTTTATTACGTGAGATGAACCCAGGGAAGAAAGATAACAGCGTGGAGGCGGACTCAGCGGGTTGTTTTTTGGGCCGCTTGAAATCTATGCTGTGTCCTTTCAAGCTGGATTTGCGGTGATTGTTTCCTTGGCCTGGCTCCGGTTCTGGTAGATATGGATACGTTCGAGTCAAGGCCACGGAATGGCCACGCTCCAACACCCGCATGATACCCGTATGATCAATCAAGGGATCCGATTCGTAGTCCAACGCTTGCAACACAGGCAAGACGCGACCATGACCCTCGTAGCGTGCCAAAAAGGGTGCCTCCCATGTCGGAATTCTTTGCTGCGTACCGGCAGCTGCATCATGCTCGCTCAATGCATACTGATTCAGCTTGGTATATTCATCGTTGACTTCCGCTGCGACATGAAGGGCGGAATATTGCGTCTTGCTTCTCGTCAAACTAGTTGGCCTACTCGGTGGTCCCATGGAACTTTGTTCCTGCGACTTCGAGCGATTGCCCTCAAAGGCAGTAAAGGAATGACGACTCTGAATTCCCGGTCGCGAGAGACTGGCCGAAGCAGGCGTGGTAGGAGTAGGAGTATGAGTAGCACCGTCATAGGACGCAGCCAAGCCATCAGACACTGTCTCAAACTCGCCAGGTTCAAAAGCACTGATACTGCCTCTGGCCAAGGAGCCCACACTGAGCTCGTCTTCTTGACGTGCATTGAAAACTGCTCTCTGGCCCCAAGGAACGTTCTCGACATCAGTTGTATCGGCTGGAACTGCCAAAGTTACCCTCTCTGCTTGATATACGTCTCTCATGATTTGCACGACTGTACTCCACCAGGCGTCCAGTCCGGGCTCGGCCGACAACGAGAGAGACAAATCATAGAGATTGGGGGAAGGAAAGTCATCATTCCGGGGGTAGTCCACGGTCCCTGTGGGTTCGAAGGAAAAAGTCGACGCCGGCGTCGAAAGATCTGAAACTACTCTATCGGGGATCCGACGTTTCTCAGGCGAAGAAATCGGCCGCTGACGTGAAAGGGGGCTGAATTTGGGGAGTTGTTGAGTGAAGCTTGGGATTCGTGGGAAGGGATACGAAGGAGTTTGTGTGATCGCAGCGGGCGGCATGTCACCTCGCATGGTCTTGCCAGATTCTGTCGATGCGGTGGTGATAGTGGGGGCGGCTGTGAGCACTGGTGAAGACGTGGTGGCACCTTCCTCCGATATAGGAGACACTCTTGTCTTTTCCGAATGTGCTGTTAGCACGCCTCTGGCAGAGCGCTCACGGAGCTCAAGATCGCGAGCCAACCTAGCGCGGTAGTCACTCAGCTGTAGCTGGAATTTGGCCGTGTCAACAGGGCTGAGTGTCGGCTCTCCCATTGTCGATGTATATTCTGCCTTGTGTAAGTTGGTGACAGTTGGAACAGTGCTGCGTTTCTTCTCTTTCGCGCGTTTGTCGGTCTGGCTGGTCCTTGCCTGATGGATGTGACGGCGAAGGCAGAGATAGCTGGAGTCGCGCTGAGCTGTTATACTGTGAGAGTACCTCGTCGGCAAGCCCGTCGCTTCTGCTGCGTCTTCTGCTGCGTCTTCTGCTTCTCCTTTTGCTGTTGTGCTGCTACGACTGACCTATTGTCGACACTCAATCCATCTCTCGTTACGCCGCTCGTGTCGCGTTGGTGGTGTGAAGAAGACTGGGATGGATCGCAGTTGCCAGGGTCGAAGGACTGGCCGCGGCGGCCGCACGCATTAAATGCGCTCGCAAAGGATGACTACTGATCGAGGCGAAAGTGAAAAAAAAAAAAAAAACGCTTGCTACAAGTTCAAGGGTTCGTGAATCTCATATGAGTGACCGCAAGGTGGTTAGATAGCATGAGGTCGCGGATGCTGCGTATGACGTTCGGTGGCTTACGGGTCTGGCGGAAAAGACAAGTGTGTGTGTGTGGGCTGCGGGCGGCAAGCGTTGAATTGGGCTGCTTCTTCCACGAAAGTCATGCAGCGTCCACTGGCAAAGGCAAACGGTGAAGACAGCTTACTGGATTACTTTGTTGGTCAGTTTGCTGCAACAGGTTGATGAAGTGGCTCGAAAATCACGGGCAGGTCGGTCTTCAAAGACTCGAAGCGAGAGTTGCGGAAGTTGCAGGACTTGCCGTGGCAGGGCAGGAGTTGAAGGAAGTCGGGAGGAGCTACAGGACGTGCAAGCAGCCAAGATACTAGGCCGGCCCGACATGGAGCGACGTCAGTTTGTCCAGGGAGCCGACTGGAGCTGCTTCCTTCCCAGTGCGTCAACACAACCATGGCAACGAAAAGGGAAGGAGCGATGGCCAGCTGGCAGTCCATTCAGAAAGCGCCTAGGTACGACAGGGCCCCTGTTACACCTCATCTCTCGAAGACTCGAACCTTGCAGGTAGAGGGTACACGAGCACCGAGACTGTGTGGGGAATGCTCTGATGTTCCACGCAGGCGTATCCGTACAGGGTTTGCTGGATTACATGCTTGTACCATTGCAGGACCTAACGTTAGTTACAGTGCATACATATGTACCTGCCATGTTGGTGTCAATTCCAGGTACATACGGAGTATGCACATCCCGTCCCTATGTGGGCCCTGCGGCTCCTTGAAAACCGTTGACAGCGGCGATAACACGGATTGCTTCCCGGCGGGCCGCGGCACAGCATTTGGCGCGACAGAAATACAGTTAGCCACTTCGCCCACATGGTTCCTTCAAATAGGTTCATACATACCTGTATGTACCTACAAACAAGCACTTTATGCTCAATCTTTAGCGCCTCTGTGGGCAATGGGCATTCATGATTTGCGGCATCTGGGTCAGAACGGTATGACGTAGCCAAAGTGCACGGACCAGTGATGCCAGCTGCTCATCACTCGCGCGTCTGCAGCCAATTGGCCGGGTGTCATTCCTTTTTCTCCGACTTGAAACAGATCGAGATCGAACTCCGTAGAGAAAAGACAGCAAACATCTGGGCTCACCGCTTAAATACATAATTGCTTTACCTCCGGAGACGATGTCGATTGCAGTACTTGGAGTTATGGGCGACTAATAGGAAGAACTTCTGTTCAACCGTTCACTTTGTCTTATCACGTTACGCTAACCAGTACTCGACATGATACAATTGAGAGGCCTTTTCGCTCTGCAAACTCGGTGCAAGCGCAAATTCCCGCTTCTTTCGACCGCCTGCGAGCTTCCTGTCATCGCCATGGGCTGACTTGTGCGTAGTCCACGCCAATCCGATGTGAAAACCGCAGAATGATGCTCATCGGCTGCTGACTACAGTTTGTTACTTGTTTCTGTTCTGAGAGGTCTTCCGTCTTGCTCGCAAGGTGTTGTATCGCTGGCAAGACAAGGACGGTGAAGCTTATTCGCTTTGTCGGAATAGGGACATGGGTCTCTGCACTACGCAAAAATATTGCACGTCGCCATACTCACGGGCCGGGAGCCGTCGGGACAAACATCCAGCAAGCCGTTCGTACCACCACCAACTGGTCAGTAGTGAGTAGTAACCCTTTGTGGATGATCTATTTGAATTTTGGCGTGACTTGAGAATCGCCGAAAGCGCCATCATGGACCCGCGCTGGTTCAAGCAGCAAACCATGTAGTGTGCACTGAGCCTGTACTTGAGCTTCATGTGGAGCACAAGCATACAAATTGAACCTATTCGTTGGTATACGATCATTAAAGCCTCTCAGCCCGTTGATACGTTGGGATGGTCCTCCTGGTTCAGTGGTTCTTGGACGACATTTCCGCGAACCCGTCACACCTCTCTTTCCGCATCTTTCCTTCTTTTTCTTTGTTCTGATTCCACAAGAGACCAAGCTTATAACATTAGGTAATTGCATTTACTCCATTTACTCATACATCCCATCCGCAGTGCGCACCATTTTTTACCTGAACCAAGAACCCGGAACAAGGAAATCCTTGGCCGCAAGAGTAGAAACGGCTTTTTAGCAGAGTTAATAGGAGGACTCCTACCTTTAGTACCCCGGATGTGTGTTGCGGGCTGATGCACCCATCATAGTGATGAGTGAAGCATTTGCCTAGGAGTCGGGTTGGATGCGCGAGTGGTATGTACGATAGAGATCGATTCTCTTTCAAATTCCCTCTCACATGATGCCACGTCCCAGCGGGCGTGCTCTCGTGATCCCTAGTGGAGGGGCAAGATAAGATTGCTTGCACAAATGTAGAAATCTGAAATGCCATATGTAGTTTGCAAATAGCAGTACTTTCGCGGCAGGCGAAGTGCTCCCTGAACGCACTTCGTAGTTCGATGTTCGTGAGTCCTTGTTCAGTGTATTCCTGTAACTTGAATGCAACGCGGTTGTTCGCCTCAATAGTCGTTGCATTTTCGTGGTCAATATCGTCGCTCGCATCCACCCGTTCGTTCAAGTATTTGATAAAGCATTTCTTTTGAAATACTTCGGGCAAATCGCGTTCGTTAAATGTTCCCGTAGAAGTAATCGGGAACGTTTCGGTAGAAGGTCGGTCCTCCTGGGATATCTCGCTGGCAGCATCGTTTCGTTGATCCATCGTGAGAAGGTTTGGATTTTCAACAGGCTTGGTTGGAGTTGTCGACAGGCTTGGTCGAGTATGTCCGTGGATGGCCGAACGGAAGATAGATCAGTTAAGATCTCACTTCCTGAAAGCTTGGCTGATTAGCAAAAGCTTATAGCTCCTGAATAACGGCCTTCCTTCTATGGTAAAGGTATTCAAGAGGGTACGCGTTAGGTAATCGGTTCAGTATGCGCACATCGAATGCTCTCGCTGCTGCGCCTTCTTTCTCTAGCACGTCGACCAAATGGTATCGTCGTCTCTTCCTACAGAGGCACAAGTCTTCGGCCGTGGGCCAAATTTTGCTCTCCTCTAAAATCCTTGCCAATCTGTGGTTTAGTAACCTAGCGATTTGCCCGAAGTATTTCAAAAGGAATGCTTTATCAAATACTTCTCGAACGAATGGGTGGATGCGAGCGACGATATTGACCACGAAAATGCAACGACTATTGAGGCGAACAACCGCGTTGCATTTAAGTTACAGGAATACACTGAACAAGGACTCACGAACATCGAACTACGAAGTGCGTTCAGGGAGCACTTCGCCTGCTGGGGAGACAGATCGTTCAAACTGCTAAGCACCCCTGTTAAGACGGAACTGCGTGAATTCCTCTTGAAACGGGAGGTAGACATCGAAAAAGGACTTGGTATTCACATAGTGAATGCTTTGTTAAAAGTCGTCAAGACGCAGACGAAAGAGGAAGAGGAATGGATCGAGGCGGTTCGTCAAAGTGTCGGACCGTAAGGTCACTCAATAAACAATGAAAGATGAAAGCACTAGTTAGTGCATAAACATAAACAGAACGGTCGTATTGGTAGCTTGTATTTTGGCTGTTCGTTTCTAGAGGCAAAAAGGGCGGAAGCCCGCCCGCCTTGTGGTGTTGTGCTTCGTTGTGTGGGCTTGTGCCCCCACATCCGAAGCACACACCAATCAGCGTTCGCTCACTACACTGCCCTTGTGCCCCACTTCTGCCCGGCGATTCCAACAGGCTATGCTCCGTTCTTGGCGGACATGACAAATGATCCTCAACAGAAAAAAAGATGAATTTTCATGCTCAAACTCGGACCGAGACCTAGACGAAGTCAAACCAAAGAAGCCGAACGACTCTTGAGAGATCATGATATTGAGATGCAGATGTCGGATCGCTCTTGGAAGAGTATCCCATGCATTCTGACAGGTCATGAGCCCGGCGCTTTCAGTTTGCGCCACTCTGATATTTTCTTTTTCACTGGATCGTGAAATCACTTTACTTTACTCCGTACGTCTTTGTTATTTCTGCTTTCGGCAGCGTAACACTCGGTATCACATTTTCAGGGGCGGTGACGACCTTTTCCCATCTTCAATACAACATTTTCTAAGACAACTCTCTCTACGACATTTCCGGCATACTCGAATTTGCACAGACACCCGAGGCGTATTTTTACGACATCTTTTCCCTCGGTATTGCACAGGCTCCCGAGTTATTTTTTTACGATGGCTGACAATGTCCCATCCATCACTCGTCTCCTCTCCTTGCAGAGCAAGATGATATTTCCCAATCTTGGCTTTCTCGTTTCGCCATTATTGCGCCGTTGAAAGGGGCCAATGTTTTGAAACCATGGCTCATCTCCATTGAGATGCAAGCCCGTGTTATGGGACTTACTCAACACCTTACGGCTGAATTCTCACACTCCTATTCGACAGACAAGTTCATGGTATCATGACCCAAGCCATATGGCAGAGTCTGTCTACCCGGGCTCAGAGGAACCTCACCCATTCTGGTTGGGATTTCTTTCCACCCTGCCCGTCACCAGGATGATGGAGCTGATGAAGTCCGACTGCGGTTTTGAGGCGGACATCGCTATCATCGAACTTCTACAGCGCTTTTATGAATCTCGTCGTTTCGACTTCGCCACCACTCGTGGCTGGCTCTCCAAAGACCTTTTGTCCAAGACAGACATGCTGAACTACCTTGCGTACGAGTCTAACAGACCTCAACCAGAACAAAAAATTGACTTTGCCACCCAGGGCATGCCCAAAAAGTCCAGAACATCAAAGAAAAATACTCCGCCTCATGATCCATATGGCTTTGGACTATAGCTGTGTCATCAAGCCAGCACGCCCGACGCACCCTTCGGAGGACTGCTGGCGCCTACATTCCGGGAAAAAAAAACCTGAGCATCTCAGAACTCGCAACCCGGCGGCAACTGCCTTCCCTGATGTGATTGCTGCCAATCTCGCTTTGATGACTGCCACTGGCGACACCATGTTCTCTCATTCCACCAATGATGGATATCTCACTAGAGATGACTGCATCCTTGATTCTGGGTACAATACTGATACGTTAAACGACATCAAGTGGTTCACTTACCTTAACAGTAGAGTCACTTTCAAACCTATGATGGCCAGCAATGGCCAACATCTCAAGGTTACCGGTGTTGGGACCGTCAGTCTTACACTTAGGAACGGCTTTCTCGAGCTCACCAACGCGCAATTTGCGCCTCCGGCGGAGTTCAACATGATCTCTCCCGGACTCCTTCGGCGTGGAGGTGTCGTCATGGAAGATCGAATGACCAGTTGGACTCGGCTGGTACTGGCTTACCTGTTGGCAAGTTCAAGTGAAAGTCGAATATCCCCACGTTGGTCCTCCGAGACGAATGAACGCTTTTCAATTTTGCTGCAATCAACAGCACTTTGATAACTAAGCAAGTCAAATTCGGCCTGCTTCACAAACGACTCGTTCATACAGGCAAGGACCACATCGCCAAGGGCTGCAGGAATGCCGGTATTGCTATCGATCCCCGGTCTATCATTGATTTTCAGTGCTCAGCATGTGTGCTAGCAAAAGCACCACAGCAAGTTCATCGCGACGAGTCCCATGACTCGCCGCACTCACTTCCCCGAGTTTTATGGGACTTCGTTAAGCACAGGCCGGAAGGCATCGGCGGCAGGAATTATACTTTGCACGCTATCGACGTCCACACCCGTTTTCACCGGGTTATACCTACTGTGAACAGAGCCAATGCGTCAAGGGCTTTGAGGTCCAATGTTTTCACACCGATAACGCGACAGAGTCTCTATCTTCCAAGTTTCGTGGATTTTGCCTTTTGCCAACTTCCAGACCTTGAAATCAGAGTGTTATTTATTGAGGAATAAGCCATGCTCGTGCTGGCAGCCGCATCACGTGACGGCCGCACCAGCACCCTATGTACATAATATTCCCATGTTCCCACAACTTGGGAAACTTAGCTCTTTAGTCAAAACGAAAGTTCCATTTTGCCCCCCAATTTGCTCAACATTATTAGTTATATAAAAGTCAAGCACTCCAGGAAATCAATTACATTGGCCTAAGAAACCACACGCCGTCTCACGAGTAGAACGCCCCCGAGGTCCAAGTCTCGAGTGTGCCACCTCAGCAACACCACTAAATCGAATATCCTCACCATGCCCCCCGATGAAATCCCACCCAAGTTGATGAAACAGCCCGTTTTAATTATGTACCTCCTCAGGTGACGCGCCCTCTCGCCCATCACCACCCGCAGACCTCCTCACGCCCAACCCCAGCTTCTGCTTCTGGATCCTCGGCAAAACCCCAACCAGCACCAGCACGGCCGACACCACGACGCCCCAGACACCAATGCTCAGCACCCCGACCACATAATCCGTCTTCATGGCCGTACAAACTGCCGTCAGAAGCAGCACCAGCACCACGTATCCTCCATAGCGATGATACTTGTACAGCTTCTTAGCGTTGTCCACGCCCCCATACAGCCCCGGGGTAGCCCACATGGTGAAGCCCACGAGGTACTGTCCGGTTATAAGCAACAGCGTAATCACACCGACATACGCGTGCAAAGAATGGAAATGGGGACCCTGGCCACGGAACTTGTTAACTTCGATGATGACAGCGCCGGTAACGAGGCCCACAAAGGCGACCAGGTTGAGGGACGCGTGGATGTACTGGCCGAGACGTTTCTGGCGAGGCGTCGAGATGGGCTGGAGGGTGAGTATAGATTGAACGAGGACAAAGAGCGCGATGGTCATGGCGATGGGATGGCCGGAGAAGAGGATGACGGGGTTCATCCAGATGTGGGCCCAGATATTGAGGCAGAGGATTACGATGCCTAGTTCGGCGACGATGCCGGTTCCTAAAAGGGGGGAAGGACGATTAGTCGACTTGTGTTTATTTCTCCCTCAGTTGCTTGTCTCGGCCGTTCATATTGATGTATATGTCAACACAGCCGAGCAAATAGGTAGCCCAAACATAGGCACCCAATACAAGCTATTTAGATGCGAGTGCCCTCTTCCTCCTTTTGATTCGGGAACAGGACACAGGAAAAGAAGGGAAGGGGATGGGGATGGGGAAGAAACAACGTACCAATAAAGTAGCTCTGCATAATGGACGCGTTGTCGGGAAGCATAGCATCACCGGGTTTCCCTAGGAGCGGCTCCGTCTCAACTCCATCATGCGCAATCGCCTCCCCGCTCGAGACACGTTCCGGGATACCCGTCGCGCTGGCCATCTTGGGCGTTCCGATACGTATATATTCGTGATGATTGTGATACGATACGATGGTCAAGTAGAATAAGTTAAGGAGCAAGGCCGTTAATGTTGCGCCACGAATCACGATTTGCAGCGGGCGTTGTTAGCCGCGCACTCCTCCAAGGCTCACGCTTGTGGAATCCAAGAGAAAGGTTTTCAGTTCTTTAGCACGGCTCCCCAGTAATAAGTACTAACAACAACGCAACGCCCGATGATGTAGGAAGATAAACGCTTGCCGCGATGGAAGCCAGGTCGAGAAGGGGATTGCAAATCAATAAGCTTATCTTGGCTGAGGGCGCGAACAGGAATGGATGGCCTCGATGACGTCTGAGCTGACTGTTGCACTTATTGCTCGGGCCGTGAGTGGCTAGATGGGCGGAATCTCCGTTTGGTTACCCCAGCCTTTTCTGCATATATCTGGGAAGGAACACGGGATAGCTGATAGGTACTTCGACGTACTCTCCGTCTGGACATAACCGCCTATCTACAAGAATATGCATATGCGTCATTTGCCCGCTTATCCGCGCCCCGCCCCCGCGTGAGCAATCACAACATCAAGCCTTGATATAACGATTGTGCTCAGTATGCCTCAGAGCCATCGTAAAATCGAGGTAGTTAATCGCTCAGGTGAGGGTCACGTGGTCACATGTCGCGCATACTCTATATGGAGACGCTGCATTTTTTCTGCAAGCACAAACCTCATGCTACGGCACACATATCGTTGGAGAACTGGAGAATACCCCTTGTTTCTATTGATATTATTTCATGATAAATTGTCCATATGTGGAAATTTGATGAGGGTGATGTACCGAGGTGGTAAAGGACGACGTTTTTGGAAGCGTGTGCTTCGTACACACAAATAAATCGAGGATCATCGTCAAATGTTAGGCAAACCCAAAATTTCAGCCTTGACCCATCGTTTTAGAGAGGATATCGGCTTGATGAGGTTTGACTGTATTTGGCAAGTATGAGGCATGTATGTAAGGACTTTGTTAAAGCCCGCTCGTGCAAGCTACATAACATAACATGCCGGATGAACTGCTATGCGTTGGTTGGAGGATATACAAGGCATGCAATATACACGATTATACTAGTATTGTTAACCCCCCTCTGTATTCTCTCTCGGCCCATCAGCATCTCGCTGCACCTGCCAAGGACGCATCCCCGTCGTAGCCCCAGGCGAATGGCACTCCAACCCTGGCGACTAGATGATTGGCTTCGAATAGGATCAGCCGGCCATGCGTAATTCTAGGCTTACGGAGTATATCCTATCGCAGGGTATATAGGGGTAAAACAAAGCACATCAGAGTGGCTGCGCCCATTCTGTTGTGCAACATATCCCGATGCGTCAAGCGGCTTCAATTTTAGTTTCTGTTTGATCTCGCCCATGATGCAGATGAATTTGATAAATGAATGGTGCCCATAGTCTCTTCTGGCCGAACAAGGCCGCGCCCGCAATGGGTTTGCGTTCCTCCAATGAGACAGGTAGGCGAATGTATGCTTTCGACAATGGACATGGCTACCCCTTTAACTCTGTTTGCATGTGAGGATCAAAGGTGAAGAAGTTGATTGAAGGAGCAACTATATAATCAGAACTGGAGAGAGATCCGGGTAACTATATACCCGACAGACTGAGGATCACGTGACACAGCCTTTCGTAGCCAGATTCTAACACCTTCCTCCCTTCCTTTGTCGTTCAAGAACCTTACGACTTTGCCAATGTTTCTTCTGTCGAGGCTGTACTCTTCCAACGGCCAACCCGAGAACAGTTACATATACATAAAGCAGTATACGTCATAGACAGAAGAGTTTTATTTCAATCTCTTTAACTATCGTGATAAGTGACCTGCCCTTGCCAAGCCTTTGGACGATAGACCATCTCGATCCCCCCATGCCCTCAGGCTCCCATCCATCCGGGCCCCTCTAACAGAAGTTACAGAACCTCCTGCTCCAGTTTCGATCCCCTCCTTCGAACACTTTCCGAAATGAGTGCCAAAGTCACCCTTGAGGACTCCATGTGGTTCTGTTGCTCCAGAAAAGATTCCATCCCAACACACTGATGAACGACTCATCCAAACACGAGCGTCGAGGGTTAGCCACGTGTCATAGGACCGTACATGGCCGCCACTCTCATGAGGCCCTGAATTGGGCAACTTCCGGGAGTAATGGTGACGAGGCCACCGGCACGGACGTCCACGCTTGCGACTATCATGTTTATGAATTCCAGAGTACCGGCTGTGATGACGGAGCAGCCGATTCTAGCATGGAGGAAGACTTTGCCCGGCTCATCACTCGTGGCCGGAGGCACCTCGATAGGGGTCTCTCCATTGAGGATGATGAGTTTAAGGTTGCTATAATTGAAGACTTCGATGCCCCTGAGAGTGTTCATGGCGGAAGAAAAGGGAGAAGCAGTGGATGACGTTGGGTGAGGGGGGCGTCGAGGTGTCTCAACAGTCGAGTTTAGAAATGGCGCTTGAGGGAAGAGAGAAGAATATGCAGAACTGATAAAATCCAGCAGTCGTCGTCCTTTTTATCGATGTTTGAGTACGGAAGGAAAGAGTAGGAAAAGGAAAGGAAATAAGAAGCAGGACACCGAAAGCTTTGCAAGTGGTTGTGGTACTGAGAACCAAATCATCTTGCGTTACGGCGACAAACGTGTCCGGATCAGATGTAGAAAATGACAAGTTGGAAAAATGCCGCGTGAAGCGACGGGACAATGTGGTTACATGGTGCATCAGTATCCAAGGAGAAGAAGTGGTGCAAACGCACCAGAGAGTCTCGAATCTCAACTCATCGAGGCATGATCGGAGAGCAAACAAACGGCGCAGAATACGGTAGCATCAGCACTCTGCGCGATGCATCAGCCAATCTTCCGGCCGGAAGGCGGCATTCAGCACAAAACCATTTAGGTCAGGAACCTGTCATGCCGTACGGCGTGAGGCTCAGGGGCGTTCCGGGCGGCTGTATGAGAAGGGCAATGCCGCATAGCCATTTCGTGCAATGACATTCTTGCCTCGGCAAACGGCTTCGATTTATCATCGGGATGATAATATTGAGGAATAAGCCATTGCTCGTGCCCATTGCTCGTGCTGGCAGCCGCATCACGTGACGACCGCACCATCCGATTATATCCGATTAATTATGTAAATAGTATTCCCACTTTCCCCCAAGTTGGGAATCTTAGCTCTTCAGTCAAATATACCTACACCCACCATCTGTCTGCCCCCAAATTGCTTAACAGATAATCTAACATTTGCACGTGTCCAAGGGAGGACCACTTCGCACAGGAAGAGATTAAAGAGATTATCAAACGTCTATCCAGCTGGAAAGCACCGGGGCTCGATGAGTTGCCCGCTGGATTCCTCAAGGCCTGTGGTCCCGCCCTCACCAAGGCCCTGGTCCACCTACTTAACAGCAGCTGTC
>SRPQ01000251.1:0-29209 GCA_018360075.1 Claviceps cyperi
AAATCGTGTTTTGTTAGCTTGGTCGGGCGCCCTCGCCCTTTTGGTGAGGTCCCCCAATCTTGCTTGGTGAACCGTTTTTTGGTGGCGTAGACATAGCTGCTCAAAGATGATGGGCTGGTTTTTGGATGAAGCTAAATCGACGCGTCGCGACGAAAATTGGAGGTGTTTCCGCGTTATTCACTTGGGGCCACTGTACACCGTTCGTTACAACGTTGGAACAGCTGCAGATCAGGTCGCGCACAGACAGACAGCTGCATACGGGCCGGAGACTCTGAGCCCCGCTACGCTTCGTCGCCTGACTGGCTGCTCCCCCACATGGCTCTCCACATGCAGCGCCCGAAGCTCGCAGACTTCATCGTTCTGCCGCCGAAGCCCTGCCCGAACCCACGACGGGGCCAAAAGCCAAATGCGGGCTGTGCCCTTCAACCTCGGGACTCAAAACCGTCTCGACAAAGTCTCCAATCCTCACGGGATCTGCCTCCTAGCATTGTCCTTTGCCATTGTCACATCTCACTTTTCGCGAACATTCCGATTTAGCATCTAGATCTGGCATACATCGATTCGTCGTGGGCCGACCGCGCAAGCCGTGCCTGTGCGACGCAATTTCTCCTTTCCGCCCCCTCCCCCGCCATCGCCGCCAAGTCCGAGCCTTTGACATTGCTTGCCAGCAGCTGCTTCAGCCGAATGCCCCCACGGACCCCGATTTGCGGCCCAGTTCTGCAGTCCGGTTCTCGATCCGGCTCGCCGAACCCATATCCCTTCGTCTCCTTCGCCTCAACCGCCGGTGCTGTCCGTCGCCCGGCGCCCGTGACATAGAACCGCCACCATGTTTTGGAGATTTGGCGGCTACGCCAACATCTCCACCATTGAAACTATCCTCGATAAGCCAGATTTTACCCTCGAAGAACTCTTGGATGAGAGCGATCTGATCCAGGAGCTGAAGCAGCACAACTCCAAGCTGATCGAGTTCCTCCGCGAGGATCATATCCTTGAGAAGCTTCTCGAATATGCCGTCGCCCCGAAACTACAAGTCTTTGTGACGCCCGAAGACTCCGTCGACGAAGAATCAAAGGGCAAAAACCGCCTGCTGCCCTTCTCGCGCCCGCGTGCCTCGTCTCGTGCCACCGATTTGTCCGACAACCGCGAGGAAGAGCAGGAGAAGAAGCGGAACCGATATGCCCTTATCGCCTCCGAGGTGCTGAGCTCTGATACCTGGTCCATTTACGAAGCCCTGACCGAAAATCGGGAACTGATTAGTCGGTTTTGGAAATTCCTCGAGCGGCCTGCTCCCCTGGACCCTCTTCAAGCGAGCTACTTCACCAAAGTCAATGAGTCTCTTTTCGAGAAGAAGACCGATGACATGATGGAGTTTTTTCGAACGATTCCGAACGTGGTCCCTGATTTGCTCAAACACGTGCAATGTCCCATGACGATGGATCTGCTTCTCAAGATCATTGCCCTAGACAGGAATGAAGGTGGCCAAGGCATTGTAGAGGTTCGTCGCCAATGCAGCAAGAAAAAAAAAACAAATCAAAAGAATAAGTGCATAGAGAAGACAGAGAATGAAGAAAGAAACTATACGGCGTATGCGCTGAGACCGAAAGTGCTCTCTTGCTAACCTTTCATGCTTGCGACTTTTAGTGGCTCTACGCGAAAGACATTATTCCCACCCTCCTTTCTTGTCTGGACCCTAAGCACAACTGGGTTATACAGACGGCCGCAGGCGACTTCATCAAGGCTATCATTACGATATCGGCGAATGCTTCGCAAAACGAACAACAGTGTATCGGCCCGAACGAGCTCACGCGCCAACTTGTGTCAGAACCGTGCGTTGAGCAACTGATAAGCTACATGCTTGAAGGAGGCAACCCCCTTACCGTTGGTGTTGGTATTGTCATTGAGGTCATCAGAAAGAATAACTCAGACTATGATCCGGATGTTGGATCCGGAGCGCACCACATTCCATCCAGTCGAGATCCCATCTATCTAGGCCACCTCTTGCGCCTTTTTGCGCAGAATATACCCAGGTTTATGAGTCTCATCATGGAGAAACCGGCGCCGCAAGATGGAGTGGCGTCTACGTTTGGTCAAAGACTAGAACCCCTTGGATTTGATCGATTCAAAACCTGTGAACTAATGGCAGAATTGCTACACTGCAGCAACATGGGCCTACTCAACGAGCCCGGCTCTGACCAGCTGATAGCCATCCGCGATGCCGAGCGACATCGCCTCCGAACAGAGGGCCGGCTGGGTCCCATGAGGGATGATGGCCTCATTTCCGACGAGTTGACTATGCGAATGACGCACGGTAGTGTACATGATGAGAGCCGGCGATTAGAGGTGATCAATGCCGATGATGACGGCTTCGAAGAGGTTGAGCCAAGTAGAGAGATGAGCGAAGACACGTCACATGAATTCATCAAGGCAGAAGACGATATCGGCGGCGGCCCCCCCGTCTCATTCCTGGAGAAGGACGAGGACGATTTCGTTGACGAGCCGCTAAGCTCTCCGCGCCTCTCTGTCGCTGCTGACAAGATCAACGAACAGTGCTTCGATGATGCTGGCCTTGCTGTTGCACCTCTTTCCCCAACAAAGTCGAACCTAGCGCAGGAAGCCTCTCAAGGAGAGGAGCAATCCAACACAGACGATGCGGCCCCAGCTCCGGTGTCTGATCCGGACATAACGGACAAGTTAGTGGATGAGCACAACGAAACACCCGAGCCGGAATCTGGCCTCTCTGACCTCTCATCTACAATACCGGAATCAAAGTCGCCCGGTGGCTTGCTAGAAACTGATGAACCGGGTGGAAATAGTCAACACCGTGGGCTCTCTCCTCATCCCGAAGACTTGCCTGCTCCGCTGTTCTCGTCTTCGAACCTGCCAGAGTCGGCCACATCGGAGCAAAGTTCTGACGAAGCCAACGCTGCTGCTAACATGGTGGATGTTCCGGTAGTGTACCGGATGGCAGAGTCAGAACCTCACGTCGAGGCCAACGAGCCAAGAGATGGCAACGACATCCCAGGAAAAATCGAGACCGGCGAATCTTGCGAAATTCATGACATCATTGCATCGGCCAATGGCTCGCCTATGCCCAAGGAGGAGCCACCATTAGAGGTAACTCTCCCCGTGGAACCAGTCGTCGGCGATTATCTAAAGATGCAGTTTGTTGAGCATCGTGTTGTACCAGCAATTTTGGTAAGAAAAACACACCAGCCGTTCCGATCAGGATATCCCGCCCCCCTGGTAGTACCAACACTAATGCGCACACAGTCCTTCTTCTTCTCATACCCCTGGAACAACTTCCTGCACAATGTGGTATATGACATTGTGCAACAAGTGTTCAATGGCCCAATGGACCGCGGATATAACCCCACCTTGGCAGTTTCTCTTTTTGAGGACGCCGACGTCACCGCAGCCATAATCAGAGGCCAAGAGGCGAGCGACGCATCTCAAGCTAGAGACAAGACTCGCATGGGCTACATGGGACATTTGACGCTGATCGCTGAGGAGGTTGTTAAGTTCACCGAGCGTCATCCTCCAGAACTCCTGTCCGAGATGGTCTTGGACAAGGTGATGAGTCAAGACTGGATCAACTATGTGGAGGGTGCGCTTGCGGAAACGCGTGAGCGAGACAACGCCATTCTCGGCGGAGTCCGCCCAGAAGTTGCCCTGAACCGGGCAAGTGTAGGAGGCGGGGGCGGCCTGAGTGGCATCGGCCTTTCAAGTCTCGGAAACACATCTGTAACTGGATCAAACGCACTAGCAGAAGCAGGACTGAATGGGGGTATTGAGATGCACGGAGGTGGCGGGCATGGTATCGGCCCGTTTGCCATCAGCGCCGGAACCTCGATGTCAGGGTTTGGAAGCAGTAGCGACGAGGACGATGATGAGGGCGACGGTGAGGAGGAGGACGCTAATTCGGAGGTGAGTGGTGATTCTTTTGACGATCGAAGCTTTGGGTCCCCGGAGGTAGCCGCGAATGCAAGCCCCCGGAATCTCGCTGCCCATACCATGAACACGACAACTGCGGGACCTTCACAAACACGTTCACGAGATTCGGGTATAGACCACTGGCCGAATATGCTAGGCTCGCCTGTGCGATTCACGGCGCGCCTAGACCACGATGAAAGTGTGGGGGAGTTCGTGCCGGTCGAGAGGCGGCATCCACACGTCCAAGACGATGAGGGCGAGATGGAACGGCATTTCTCCCCATAGAATGGGGGGCCGTACCCATCACGTTACGAAAGTCTGACAAGCGTCGACTTGAGTGCTTCTGCTGTGGTAGCTCAAGACTCGACCGTGGAGGATTTGAACGTTTCTGAGCTAGAGGACTTTGGGAACGACTTTGTCGACGACCTTGCACGACTATACGCTGCGTGGAGAATCTAGACTTCCTATACCAAAAGGCGGCGCAGTTGGGATCTCAGGACTATTCCATGTATATAAGATGGGGATTTACGCGAAGGACATGATTCAATGACTGATTGAACTGACTGTCTGAGCATACAAAAATATGTTACGATGGGCCCAGGAAGCACTCTCCCCCCATGCCAAACCGCAAGAAAAGGACAGGAGACCAGTCTCCAGAGACGAGCGTGTGTTTCAGTTGAGGAATACGACAGCTTTGGAAGATAGAATTGAGCTTCTTCGCCTGGCCGCCGATGGACATTTGAGGGGCTTCAGTGATGCGAGATCTCCCATCTCTCGATTGCGGCTACCCCCTCCGTACCCGACCTGCTTCGATTACCCACCCGGACAAAGCTGAACAACCGAGAAAGGAACCTATGCTGATATCAGAACCTTGCACAATTATAGTTTCGGGCCTACGCAGATACTTTCAGCAACGCAGACAAATCGATGAGCCCGCCGTCAATTCCCCCACCACCACCTCCTCCCCCTCCACTGAACATTCCTCCCTCGCGCGCCAGACTCCAATTAGCAGCTCGTCTGGCAATGCAAAAAAATAACAGCAACAACCAACCTACTCAGTTCTTACCAGCAATGCTGCATCACAACGGAGGAGAGGAACACAACGGGCAAGGAAGACAAAATCAAGACCTCGACGACGGCGATGAAGACGACGCCGTGGATCCATTCCAAGACGGCGACGATGACATCGACGACGAAGATGACGACAAAGACGATCTAGATTCTCAAGCCACCCCCAACCGCGACCGCGACCGCGGCTCATGGTGGAGAACTGTCGTCGGCAGAACCTCCCGAGACTCGGACGGCGACGCCGATGACGACGACGAAGAAGAAGAAGAAGAAGAAGATGAAGAAGAATTCGGAGACTTCGCCATGGCAGAAGACGACAAGTCCAGCAGTGCCACCCCCGTCAACAACCTAGTTCTCCGGCCTCTACCCGTCCATCCGACCAAGGAAAGTAGTCGCGGTCTTAGCGGATTATGGCCGTTTGGGTCCCGAAGTGATAGCAAGACGCAGCGCGAGGAGAGTGGTAGTAGTAAGGAGGAGGAGGATGCGATATTCATATCGGCGTCTACGGCTGCGGCTGTCGCTGCGGAAAAGGAAAAGGAAAGGGAAAAAGGGAAGGGAGATGGTCGGGCGGTGGAGGTGAAGGAGGCGAGGAGTAGGACTAGTATTGAGGAGCCGGATGAGGATGAGGATGGAGAGTAAGGAGTAACTAAGGCTGTGCGGAGTGGGCGGGTGTGATACCAGACTCTAGTGCAAGGCGTGGGGGGGAGGTCGAATGCTGCAAAGTGAGGAGTTTCCGAGAGTACATTTCTTATCTGGAGATGGGGGGTGTGGTATGGCAAGTTATTGGTGTGGTTGAATGGGAAACTTGTTTTTGTCTTGGGAGTGTTTTTTTTTTCTTTTGAAACGGAATTGGGGGTCACTGGAGAGGTTGGATGGTGTATATTATATGATGGGGGAGGAGGTTTTGTTTTCGCGGCTTTCAAGTGTTCACTTTTTTTTTTCTTTTCTGTTTGTCACTGTTGTTATAGTTCTCGCTCTGACTTTTCATGGGCACGGTTATGGTCATGACATTGCGGTTTTGTGTGTGTTTTCTTGAGTACTGTAGATGCCTGGAGGAGTCGTCGTGTACGCTGTTATGGGTCAAGATGTTTTCATTCTCGTGTGATTTCATTGTGCGTGATTTTGAGTGCGTCGTGATGCGTTGTGTGACGTTTTAATGAATTATGAGACATTGTGAGGGAGGCACTGTAAGGCATTGTGCGTGCTTTCTGTGTGAAGTATTGTGTGTTTACGCATCTTGAAGTCGGTCATTCGGCGGCCCACGGTCCACTGGATACTGTACTGTACTGTACGTAAGTACATAACTAGCAGAAGAAGAAAGATGACACCAACGGCCATCCCCACTGAAGGAGGACCCAACCGTGTTCGTTGTTTTGTCCCCCGATTTCCTTTCAACTTTTCCCTTTCCGAGCCATCATCCACCTACCTCTCCTTTGTTAGTTTTGCGTCAGCAACTTGACACCTTCATTCATGTCGCCATTCTGATTTAATTATCATTCTTTCTCGTATTCGACTCAAGATGATATTTTGCGGGCGTCTGTCAAAGATCAAACCCGGATAGTTATTCAGATTGTCGTTCTCGTCATGAGAACAGTTGTCCGATGAAAAGATGAGAAGATGTGAAGAGTTGGATTTATTGGTTCTCGTTGTTCTGAAGTCAAGGAAGGGATGGAACACTGTTATTTGCATGTGAACTTTTGCGTGGATTATTCCGGCATCTTCGATTCAACATTAGAGATAACTAACCGAGCTTAGTTATTGATTTTTATGACAATAAGGAGAGGAACCTGTGAGGTCTGCAATACGATCGTTCTGTTTATGCTTAACGTTATGCACTAACTAGTGCTTTCATCTTTTTTCATTGTTTATTTGAGTGACCTTACGGTCCGACAGAAAGAAAATGCGGCACGTAACTCGCTGTCCTGACTGACTCCTCTAAAGTTACTCCTGTACCACCATTCACAGAGTCAGCGGCATTTCGGCGAGTCACGTGGCTAAAATACACAGCCGCTACTGAATGAGAAGAGCTTAGAGACTCAAGAGAGCGCCTACCTCCTACCTCGGGGTTGAGGAAAAGCAGTGGGACAAAAACAAAAAAGGCCCAATGCTCTTGTAGGATCTATTTGCTCCAGAGGAATAAAAGGATCGTGGGAAATAAAATGCAAACGAAGACCAACAGATAGATCGCCCCTAGAAGCAATCTTGCAGGATCTAACTGCTCCAGAAGAAGATCAGAATACTGATAAGAAAAAGAAATTTTGATGGTACCGAGGAGCTATCAAAAGGTACCGGTAAATGCTAGCATGCCTGACCTGATCTCCTTTTTCGTCGTATTCCCCTCCCCATCTTCCTGGGTCTTGCCTCCCTATTTATTATAGAATAGTTACATGCTCGACCGCCACAATTTGGCCATTCGTCTTGCCAGACTGCCGAATCCCGCAACGGCGCCGACCGAGGACAACACGTTTGCTGAATACACATCCCCTGCAAGGCACGTCCTTTTCTCTCCTTCGCACACCGCGGCGGCTTTACGCAGAGAAGACTGGAATGCAACCCTCTTTTACGCACTGATGCGCTGTAAGTGGCCAACGTTGGTATGCTTCATGGCATTGAGTGTGGCATGCCACTTGACTGCCGTCGGCAGCGGGAGGTTCCGTCGGGCCAAGACCGAAGACATGAAGAATTCTGGAACGGGCGCTCCTCTCATTATATCTCGCGATGACGCTGAAGTAGTTGAGTCATCCATGTAGGAAGGACAGTGCAGCGCGCAATCAATTGCCTTGCCTACGAATACTCTGTAGTTAGTCTGTACTGTGTGCCTCTTTCCCTTGTCCGCGCGTCGGAGATTTGACAAAGCAAAGTAGTAACGCCGAATCGTGTCGCGGCATCTGCCGCATCCAGCATCTAGCCATCTGGGCGTACACAGATTTGTCGGTTGGATACCCTGTTGATTTTGAGCCCTTCATGCGTCTACGGAGTTAGTACATACATACGAACCCTAAACTCTTGCAGATGCCAAGCGGGCAATCGGGCAACCTTGCACTCGGGTGACCGGTACTCTCTCTAATATGCATGATTGTCATGCGCAGTCCGTCCCCAGGAGTCGGGCCAAGTGTATGCAATGCCGTATTCGTTCATCATGGCAGATTTACAGAGTAGTCCCCAGACATTTACGTGTGCACTGTGCTATGTAGGTTATGTGCATATGTACGGCTTAACAGTCTGACTGTGTACGCAATTCAGGCCCTTGACGCGCGAGGCTGGTGCTGAGGCTGATGACGCTGAGATAAGAAAGGGCTAAACGGTCATCCGCGGGAACGAAGCATGAGAAAGGCCAGGTTCGGGGATCCATCGGGCGAAAGGCTGATGCATGGCGAGCGCGGAGCGGAGACAGGCCTCGAACGGATTACAGCGCATGAAGAGGTGAATGAAGAGGTAAATGCAGCGGTGTGAGCGTCAGCGCCGCATCACTACATTCTTCTTTTTCCACGGGTTCTTTCTGGTGTTCTGCTGAAACGGGTAAAATTAGCATCACATGATTCACATCTCCTCGCCAACTGTGGGGACCACTGGGGAGAGAGTAGGTATGTGCATAGGTACGGAGTACATTAGGTATGTATGTAGGTAGGTACATGAGGTACTTGTGTACATGGCGCTTATGTAGGTAGTATCGACAGTCTTTCTTATTTGCTTGCTATTGTTCGCTGAGTCTTTGTCAGCCCGACCGGACATGGGTTTTAAATAGAAGGCGCTAGGTTCTGCAGAGCACGTCTGCCTGTTCACATCTTCCACGGAGTACATACATACATAGGTGCCATCACTGTTATACTGTATTGTATGTAACACGTCTTCGGTGATTTGACCGTGCCGACGATGAGTTCATCTTCATCTTGGGGGATTCTTCTTTGCCCTTTCACCAAACCAGCTCGGCAGGCCAGGGCAGGGAGATGGGGGCAGGCAATCAGGTACATATGTATAATATGTATGTACATAGGTATAGTTATACACTGTAGCAGGGATAATTTGAAAGGATTGATGCTTTCTTTCCCTTCCCCAGAAGTAGACCACGTGCAGACACATACGGAGTACATACATACAGGCTACAGCTGGGTGGTCCAGAACCAGAGGCCTACATAAGGAGAATGCAACTCAGTCATAGGACATGGCGTTCTGTCTCGGTCGTAGCATGAGGTATAATCTGGGTTCGCGATCCTGACCTCAAAAGAGCCCGAGCGCCGGATGGTTCTTGGATCTTGGAAGCACAATAGAAGGAAGGGCGATGAGTCGATGACGAGTAACACAGAATGCGACGTACATACAGTACGAGCCTCGGCGATAAGGTACTGTGCCGCGGTCTTATGCCGGACAACGAGCCTCACGTGCATGTCAAACCCTAACCTCTCACGTAAACTCAGATTGACTCACCGCATTCGCACGCACACGCCTGGTGGTTGTCTAGGTACATGTTAGACACGCACGGAACGGATGGGTCGGGGCTTTGCAGCACTGCCGAGTACCTAACCTAGGTACTCCGTACGGAGTAATCTGTGGCAAATTACAGAGGACATATGACGAGGCATCTGATTGTGCATCGTTCAGCATGAAATGACGACGCGCTGGCCACTCTGGGCATCAGGCGATCAATGGGTAAAATCAATCGCGCGATATGGGGCTCCGGGGTGAATAGCACGGCGCACTGCGTCAGTGAAAACGAAACGAAAATGCCATGTTGGCCCCCGGAAACCGGCAGAGTCCACAAGAGAGTCACAGAGCCGGCTGCGACGGTGGTTAATAACCATCGCGGACCTTCGCCGACTACAATACATTCTACTCCGTACAACTTTCTCCGTAGAGACTCGAGACCGTACATTCTATGTGCCTACGCACCGTGTACACACGGACCAAGGATTCCACGGGAATGAGGATGGAAGTCGCAGTCCGAAGCTCGGCCAAAAGTTCTCCGGCTCTCACTCATGTCTGCTTGGGAAATTGGCATCATGTCTAGCGCCATCTGACGTGACAGCATGGAGGAATCGGCTTTGCCAGGATGAGACGGGGCAATCGTTGAATCCAGACAGAGTGTCCACGAGTCCACGATTACATGGATTTTTGTCTAGAATATACACATGAGCCCCGGAACCCCGGGGCCCTTGCCAATGCCCAGGCGATCCCGGGTTTGGTTCCCATGTTCCCATCCCCGTCACTCCAGATGCTCTTCGTGCGCTATTCTTCAACATTCAACATCCAACATCCAGAAAGGCTTCACCCCTTTTGCGAACGTCACGTCCGATAGAAGCAGGGGCCTGGAAACGACAAGACGTCGAATGGGTCCGGATCGTACTCTGCACATGCACCAAACATAGAAACAATTCAGGACGCGTCCAACATCACATCTGGACAGCGGAAACGGAACAGCATTGTATTGTGGTTGCCGCCGTTGCCGGCTTCTCAGGAGAGAGGAGACCACCGCGGACCATTCGACCGACCACTGACCAGACACCGCCAAAGCGCAGCGGATACAACGAAACGCCAGCGCATCGAAGGCGTTGGTGCCTGCGGTTCGACAATCGAGTCCCGCCAACAACAAAGAAGCGCGAACCAAGGTGACGTCGAATCTTGGGCTGCAAGCGGCTGAAACAAGTTTCCATTGGCCATCAGGCGCTGCAGGCGCTGCAGGCGCTACAGGCGCGAGTAGAGACAGCACAAGCCATCTGCGATGGAAACCGGTGAGGCAGGTGCTGCTCATGCGCCTAAGTCGCAACTGCCCGACAATGGCGATGCGTCGCCGCCATTGGTTCCGCCGCCACTCAATCCGGCTCGTCGACTGAGCACAGTCTACACTGCTGCAAAGAACCAACGCGGCCACGAAAACGGTCACGGCCGCCGTCGCCTCACGGGTGGCCGTGACGCGCGATTGCTTCGACCGGAAAGCCGAGGATCCGATCTGTTTGCTGATCTCTCAACCACACATCGCGAGCTCCAAGGGTATCTGAGCCAAGGCCCCGTTGGCCTGTTGGTGGATGCTTCCCGAGAACCGAGTCTCGCATACGACATCGACGCCGAATCTTTATACACGACCGTATCCTCGACGCCCTTTTCCCGCAGGTCTCAGTCCCCATCCGCATCTTCCAGCATTCGCTCACACGCGCGCGGCGCAGACTTTCCCACCCCTTGCTTGTCACGCCCACTCTTCGACTCACTCTCGGATTCGGATTCCACAGCGGGCTCTCATACAGAGCCGCTGTCCGGGTCAGACACGGCATCCTTTGCTTCTACACGACAGAGCGCTCGAATTAGCAGCTATGACGATAGCATTTTTGCGACCATGACAGTCGATGCAGCAGCAGCCCTCATCTCGTCGTCGACCGAGGCCCTCTCGTCGCCAGCGTCCCCATCGAGCTCCATCCAACGTACTCCATCTGGGCTGCAGCCTGGCCGTCAAGCCAATGCCATCAAAGACGGCCAGCAAAAACGGCTCCAAGATCTGCTCTTGTCCACGGCAATGGTAGGCAAGCTCTGCTTGGTCTCGCCTCGAGCCGGTCCGTTTGAGGGCCAATTTGTCGCACTGATTACCATGACGGCCGCGTGCGCCCAGGACAGTCAGCACATCGCCTTCATCCAAGACTCGGAGCTGGAGAATGGCAGGAAACAGATACAAACTCTGAAAACAGTCTTGACAGAATGGGGTTCCGACTCGCCTCGCCCCGATGTGTGGGTGGTATTGCGATCCATGGCCACCAACGCCGACGGTGAGCCTGATGTGCGCAAAGTGCAGACGTGGGTGCAGAACCTTGGTGAGGACTTGGAGGCGAAGATCATGAGCATACAAATGTCCAATCATCGGAGGGCGCGCGGTGGTAGCCATAAAATCAGCCGCAGCGGCGGCAGTGCTGTAATTGATGACCGAACTGACATAGCATCGCCTCCGAGGCCTGTGCGACCGGATTCTTTGGTCCAGCCGCTCCTCAACAGCAACGGATTCTTGAACGGAAAATCCGAGGAAGACCTGGCGCTTGACGATGCCGAGCACTCAGCTCAAGAGGAGTATTTCCCTCTGGCTGTCATGCAACAACTCTTCTTCCGGGCCTTGTTGAACCGAGGCGTCGATGCGACTTCTTCTGCATCGGCCCAAGACTACCGCTTCAGTCAGAGCATCCTGTTGCATGTCAAGCAAGATGTCGAATTGGCAGATATAGAAGCTGCTTTTAGTGTGCTGGTGTCCAGACACTCCATGTTGCGGGCTCGCTTTCGACTAACCGACCAAGGGTGGGCACAAATCATCGCACCCGAGTCGAATCGCGCATATAGATTCGAGCATCGGTACATGGAGAACGACGCGGACTTGTTGGCCTGTGTAGAAGAAGCCCAGCGGTCGATCAACATTTTCAATGGCCCCGTCTTCGCCGTAAAGCATATTCGCAATGCGCAGAATAAGCAGCTCTTGTATCTGGTGGCGCATCACTTGGTTGTTGACTTGAAGTCATGGCACATTCTCTTACATGACTTGGATGAGCTGCTGCGCGAGGGAACGCTGCTTTCTCCCCCGTCTATGCCCTTCACATACTGGGCAGATTTTCAAAGTTATGAGAATAGCCAGCGAATAGTTAATCCTGTCCTCCCTTTTGAGATTGGTCCTGAGAACCTGGGATTCTGGGGACTGAATGACCAGCCTAATTTGTACGGCAACACCAAGCACGTCACGTTTGCGCTTCCAGAAGCCGCCGCCTCCTCTCTCCGAAAAACGTGCAACAATGTATTCCGAACCGAATCCGCCGATGTTTTCCTCGCCGCTCTCCTACATTCTTTTGAGCGAACCTTTCCAGAACGCAGCATCCCCACGGTCTGGAAGCAAGAACATGGTCGCGACTCTCGCAACAGTGACTTTAACATTGAACAGACCGTTGGCTGGTTCGCCGCCCTTTCTCCCATCAACATCAGTGCCGATGCCAGCTCGGACATTATCCATCTGATCAAAGTGATCAAGGACACCCGGAACGCGGTTCCCCGACATGGCACACCGTTCTTTCATTCCAAATTTGCCGCCGATAACACGCCTGCGACCTCCATACCGATTGAGATCATGTTCAACTGCGTCGAGACTTTGAGCCAGCTCCGACCAGAGAATGGCATATTGGAACCGATTGCTGCGCCCGATCGCGAGGTTCGCTCCTTGGCCTCTGATGTTGGTCCTGGCGTGGGTCGAATAGCCCTTTTTGAGGTGTCGGTCGGTGTGGATGATTACAGCGCCAGAGTAGAGTTCTTCTACAACCTCAACTCGAGACACAAAGACCGCATTACGAAGTGGATGAACAATTTCCAACGATCTATACTGGAAGCAATCTCCCGATTGGGCTCGATGAAGCCTGAGCTCACACTCTCCGATGTTCCGCTTCTTGAGACTTCGTATGACGGCCTGTCCAGACTCGCAAGCAAGAGACTGGCTGGCGTGGGCATCAGCGGGGTCGACAATATCGAAACCGTCTTCTCTGCGGCGGCCATGCATCAGGAAATACTCATTGCACAAACACAGGACCCGAATTGCTTTCACATCAGTCGAACGTACGAGCTCATGACGCAGGATGGGTCATTGGTTGACTTGACCAAACTTTGTGCTGCGTGGGAAACCCTTGTCTCTGCACACAGTGTGATGAGAAGTATCTTTGTCGACAGTGTTTCAGACAAAAGTCTGTTTGATCAAGTCGTTCTCAAGAAAATATCTCCGGCTATGCTCTTTATCGACTCTAACGATCCCATGGAAACCTTGTCGAACTTGCCACCGATGAAGTCATCTCCTTCTCAACCCCGCCACCGCCTTTCGGTGAGCCGCTCACCGAAGAGCACATTTCTGAGGCTAGACTGCAGCCAAGCTCTGTGCGATCTGATTGGCATTCACAATTTGGTCACGCAGTTGAGGCAGCTATACATGGAAAAAGGGGTGGTTCTTGAAGATCCTGTGCCTCCTCGCCAGAATCGTCACATCGCGGCGCTCGATTCCCCACGCTGTCAAGATATATGGAGGGCTCATCTCAACGGTGCTACGCCTTGTATATTGCCACCGCTCGCCATCCAAGACCAAGATCGTCACGAATCACGAGGCATCAGCCTGGACATCAGTCGCTATCATCTATCGTCATTTTGCTCCGAGAACAACATCAGCATCTCCACAGTTATCCAATTGGCCTGGGCATTCGTTCTGCGCACGTATGTGGGGGACGACCGTGTAGTGTTTGGTTATCAGCATACCGGACGAGATGGGGCTTTCTTGCCGGACATGTCGCAACACGTGGGAAGCTTGGCTTCCATTGTGCCCTGCTTGGTGGATTTCTCTCCCATGTCTACTGTGCTGGATGTCTTGTGTGAGTTGGAGAGGATGTCACGGGAGTCGCGAAACATTACCATTCCGACAATTGCAACTATCGAACACTCTCTCGGTATCCGACGTGATCAACGTCTGTTTAATACCTGCGTTACTTGTCAAGATGTCTATGATAGTATCTTGTCCGAATCCGACTCGCTCGACAATTGCGGCTGGGATCCTGTTCTTCTTTCGAATACTTCGGACAATAATTGCGACTTGTCACTGTGTGTCACGCTCCGCGACGACCGCATTCAAGCCGACGTTAGCTACGCCTGTCTCACCCCCGACCAGCTGCACAACTTGATGAACACATTCCAGCGCGCACTGCAGATCATCATTCATACGCCCGGCCAGCCAGTGTCCCAGGCAGACTTGTTTACTGAACACGACTTTCAGCAAATTATGAGTCCAGATTGGGAAATCGATCAAACCGATACCAAGATTTCGGCATGCATGCACAAACTCATCTTAAGACAATGCCGCGCTCAGCCACACGCACCTGCGATCTACGCATGGGACGGTGAGCTTTCATACGCGCAGGTCGAGACCAGCGTCTTGAAACTTGCCACATATCTCGTGAATCTTGGGCTAGGTCCCGGCCTGTTGGTCCCTATTGTTCTGGAAAAAAGTCGCTGGTCTCCCATTGTCATGCTCGCCGCGATGCAGGCCGGTGGCTGTTTCGTCTGCCTCGATGCCCAGGACATGGCCATGGCCGAGGCCATGATTCATCAGCTCGAGCCTCGTCTCGTTGTCGTCACCGAGGGTGCTTGGAAGCATGTTAGTCAATTTACCAGAAACTGCGTTCTTGTGAACGAGACCTTTCTTTCATCACTGCCGTCACAAGTCACGCAGACGGTATTCGAAAAAGAGCCCGTTCCTGAGCAGGCGGCATGTGCTTTTCTGACGCCTGGTGCACAACGACCGCGGGGTGTCTTCTTCACGCACGAGTCTCTCTGCTCCGTTCTTTCAGCTCAAGGACCGGCGCTCAAAATACATGGGGGGAGTAGAGTGCTTCAGCTATCTTCGTACACGATGGATGTTGCGCTTGTCGAAATTCTGGGCACGTTGCTCCAAGGAGGCTGCGTCTGCATCCCCTCAGCGTTGGAACGAGCCAACGACCTGGAGGGGACCATGACGCGAATGGACATCACTTGGACTTATATGACTACGGTCTTGTCCCGGAAGATTAACCCTGCTGCTGTACCAAACTTGCGGACCATCTGTTTCCGAACCAGAACGCTCGATGAAGATACTTTTACACCTTGGCTAGGAGCTCGGGATATACTTTTGGCCTATGGAGCGCCAGATGTGTGCCCGCTGGCCATTTCCGTCTTCAAGATTACCAGAGAGAGCGAAACAAACATAATTGCCCCGCCACTGCTTGGAAGATTTCTCATCCTCAACCCCGAAGACCCTAAGAAGTTGATGCCTCTCGGTGCCGTGGGCGAGTTGGCCATTGACAGTCCCATCGTCACGCCGCACAAGTACGTCTTTGGCAACCCCCTTTTCGACCGTACGGTGTCTGAGAATGCCAGTACGCCGCGCAAGTGGCGGTATCTGAGAACTGGGCATCGTGTACGTTATCTGAACGAAGGCCACATTCGTTTCCTCGGTACCATGCGAGACGAGGTCGTGGTGAACGGATCACCGGCATTAACTGCCGTCTTGGAGAAGCAAATCCGACAATGTCTCGGTGGAGATGTTGATGTTGCCGTCGAACCCATCGTTACCAATGAAACGATGAGCTCTCTAGCAGCTTTTCTGGAATTTGGGGATGGCGAATTCGTCGGGCCATCTGAGCTCGACAAACTCAGCGTGCAAATGCGATCCAAGCTCGCCGCCGCAAAGTGGTTGTCGGAAACAAGCTTGGCTCAGGTGGCCAAGGGAAACCGGCGGGCATCGTCGTCGCTGTTGTCGCCATCGGCGTTGACGCCGCGGCCGCATTGTGTCCCCACCTTGTTTATTCCTGTTCGACGATTTCCATTGTCGACGTCTTTGAAAATCAATAGGCGCAAACTGCAGAAGCTAGTAGCTCCGTTTTCGTACTCCGAACTGTTGGACTTGCCCAATGTGCCATTTAGCAGTCAACCTTACTTCACCGGCCTCCAGAGCAAGCCTCTTCCACTGACAAAGACCGAAGAGTCCATGCGGCTTATTTGGGCGGCTGTTCTGCACGCCATCGTGTCTGACATCAGACCTCAGGACAGCTTCTTCGATGTCGGTGGAGACACGCTGCTTGCTGAACGCCTCGTCTTGTCTTGTCGCCAGAACGGCTTGGACGTGTCGGTGAAGACGATTCTTAGCGGGGCCACGCTGACAGAAATTTGTCAGTCTCTTGGCTCGGGAGAGGATCATTCTCATGACCAGCTGATCAATTTCACCAGGGGAAGATCGTCTCCCAAGCCGGCCATCACTTCCCATAAGCTGCTCGAAGGCGCTGACCACGGCTTTGTCAAGCTGGTCGTTGCGCCCCAGCTTGACATCTCCTGGCATGATGTTGTAGACGTTGCTGAGGCATCTTCACATCAGCTGCACTGTCTCGAATCCTCTCTATACGGGCCAAGAACTGACGTCCGGTGCGTCCTCATCAAACTCAACGGTGCTCTCGAGCGCAAACGCGCGCAGGAATCCTGTGAAGCTTTGACAAGACTCCACCCTTCGTTGCGGACGGCATTCGTGATTCACGACTGCAAATTATTCCAAGTCGCCGTTGACTCGTTCCGCGCTGATTTCGAATACAAGTCCGTCTCGGCGTCGTCTCTCGACAAAGATGCGCAGCGCGTCTTGAAGCATTACCAGAAGGAAGCCCTCCAACTCAGCAGGCCGGCCACCAAGTTTGCCTTTTTAGATGCTGAGACGCAAGGCGGCCGCCTTGTCGTGCGGTTCAGCTCCGCGCAAGTCAGCGAATCCGCGGTACCGCGACTTGTGCAGGACCTTGTCAAGTTGTACGAGCATTCGGACACAGAGCCGCAGCGCACGACCTTTTTCGACTACACGCGGGCATTGCGTGGGGCGCGATACGAAGATAGCCTGGCGTACTGGAAACGACGTTTGGAGAAGAGCAAAATGACGCAGGTTGTGCCGCAGTCTAAGCCGCTTCCGCCAGCGACCGAGATCAAGACGCTCACGGAGCAAGTCGACATTTCGCCACTGCTCCTGGACGAGTTCGGGATCGGATTCGATAGCGTGTTAAAGGCCGCATGGGCCACTGTGCTGGCCACGATATCGGGAACGGCAGATGTTGTCTTTGGCGAGGTCGTCGAGGGCCGGCGTCTCAAGCTCGAAACCAGTGTCGACGTCTCATCCATTGTCGGACCCATGGAGAATGTGGTCCCCGTTCGGGTGCGCTTCCCCATCGTGAACAGCTCGCCACTGCAGATCTTAAGGATGGTCAACCAAGACAGCCAGGAGTCTTTGCCGTATGAAGCCATGGGCGTGCAGAATATTGTGCAAGAGTGCACCAACTGGACCAGTTGGGCGCGGTTCAGCACTGTGGTCCGGCATAGATTGCAGACCCCTGTGGACGGAACCACGACGCTCAACATGGAGAACGCGACCTTTACCTACAACCTCGTCCAGCCGCAAATCCGGGATGCACCCGACCTGTTTGCCCACTCGACCATGTTGGCACCCAGCAAGGCGTCCCTGGCCATTGAGTTTGCTCCCGACCGGGTTCCAGAGGAACTTGCGCAGGCAGCCATGGGTCTTCTCGCCGCGTCTGTCGCCACGCTCGGATGCTTCGAGACCATCAGCCAGCCAATCCTGCAGCCTTCCAGCGACTATGAGCTCCTTGAGCCACAGACCCTTCCCGAGCCGGACGAGGAGTCGGACGTTCCCCAACCAACCAGCTATACTGATTGGCTGACAGCCAACCAACGCAGCCATCTCCAACAGTTTCTCGTTTCGACCTGGAACGAGGTCCTCCGCCCCGAGACTCCCGCTGTCCCCGAATCAGACCTCCTATCCGCGCGCTTCTACGACCTCTCCGGCTCCATCATACCCGCTCACCTCGTCGCCCAACGCCTCAATACCGGTCTCCGCAAAGTCGAAATCGAGGGCATCCACACCGTCCAAATCAGCCCTCTAGAACTCATCACGTCGCCAACCATTCCCACCCAAATGGCCCTCATCACAAGAAAGATGCACTCCGCCGGCGTCCTCTCCAAGCCCGGCGGCCGCAAAAAACCCATCATAGCCCTCCACACTACTCTCATGGGAGGCCACAAAGACTCCTCCGAAAACAGCACCAGTGCCGGAAATAACCACCGAAACAGCTCCTCCAACTGGGCCCTACTCGCCAAGACAAAAGGTCTCAGGAGATTCCGCCAGGGTGGCCGACGGAGTTCTATGCGAGATTTGTCGAGCAAGGCGGGTGACTGGGTCAAGTCGCGCGTGAAATTGAGTAAGGAGAAGAGTCCTATTATTGCGGAGGGATTGATGAGGCAGGATGCCGCGAGGGGGTGTCAGGTTATCTTGAGAAACAATGGGTTGGTGGAGATGAATTCCAGGAGGGGGGTTATGACTGTGCCGGAGATGGCGGTGGAGATTGGTCCGAGTGCGGTGGTGGTGAGGAGGGAGGAGGAAGGACAGCGTGGTGGTGGTGGTGGTGGTGAGGAGAGGGAGAAGGAGGATGTGAGTCCTTTGAGTGGAAGGAGTGTGAAGGGTGGATGGTGAGTGCCTTAAAGGGGAGAGTGATGAACACAGTCGGAAGAATTACTGGCATGGCAGTGGCAGGGAGGAGTTGAATCTCGGGTGCTGCAATTTTTGCACATTTTCCTCTCATTTTTTTGTTTTTTCTATTCCTGTCCTCCCTTCCACGGAAACTATTTTTTTATTGTCTTTGTTTTCACATCGTATGAACGCTGTTTTCTTCATTCTTTTTTTTTTTTTTTTTTTTTTTAGTACACATCTCAATCTCTCCTTTCTATTCCCCCCACCATGGTTCTTGGTTTTTCCATTTCTGCTTTGTTTATGTTTTAGACCTGCACGTTCTGTCATGACATTGGGAGGCGTTTATGTGTCGCGTGTGTATGGCCCGTAGACGGTTGGATAAGGATAAGTGGAGGTTCTGCGCTCTGAGCTCTCTCGGGATGTATGTATGCAGCGTTTTGGGTGGTAGTGTTGGGGGCGTGTTCCGCTGGATGTCGGTTGATGCTCACCCTCCTAAGCATGTGAGGCTTGGGCTTGATAGGCGAGGAGTTAACAAGTAGACTTGAGTGTGGATTTTGTTGTATGAGCATTGGTCCCTCGAGATTGTGACTTTCGATTGCGTGAGGGCTGTGGTGAAAGGAGCTTGGCAACTTGGCAAAGGCAGTGAAAATGTTGGGTGTGCCATGTGAAGTGTGCCAGTTGTGACTATGTGATGCGTGTGAAGCAGCCGAAGCATACTGTGAAGCATGTGAAGCGTCTGAAGCGTAGGAAGCATCACGTTCAGCATGCAAAGCGTGGCATTCAGTTGCGCATCGACGCTGCATATGTCCGTCCTAGTGATCGAGTAGCTCTGCACTTGTCGTAGATGCTACTCCAATTTCTAGGTTTCTTGTTCAATGAAACATGGAGCGATTCCAATGATTTTAAAAATGTGAGGTATGAAGCGCATGGAGAGACATATTTTTGCGAAGAGGTCTCACTCGGAATCGCAGTGCTAAGTGGCTCTCGTCAAGGAATGACTTCCCCGGTGCGGCTACGCCTCCCCAATCAGTTGCTCGAACTATTTTTCTCTCAGCATCAGTGTTCGCGAAGTGTTGTTTTTGTTATTGCACACCCTACCTCTCCGTACTCTAATCACGTGGTCGAGTACCTAGGTACGGGGTAGAAGTTAGAACGTGCTACACGCACGCTCATTGGTCGCAGGCAGACTTTGCACGATGAGAGGTTGTCGAATGCTCGACCAACACTAATTACCCCACCGACCAACGCGAAAAAAATCTATACCTTGGGCATTTTTATTTTGACCTCATGGAACTCAAGCGTCTACCATCTGGTTTCCTGCGCCCTACACCTGTAACACAAACATGTCTGATTCGTCCATAACTGAACGAGCTCTTGCTGCTCTTGCCCCCGACGACTTTGAGGGATACGACGAAGTCTGGAGAGAAGAGCGTCGCCGTGAGCGCTGCCGTAGTCCCCCTACAAGTGAGCCCCATGATCATGAGCTCAAAACGGGACAACAAACTGCCTCGGTAAGGACGCTATCGCAATAGGACTGCAATGATTGAGCTTCGATTGCAATGCCACAGACTACTAACCTCCACTAGAACTGTCATACGGGACCATTCAAGCTCAGTAGTGGCGGCGAAAACAAGGCTCTTTATACCGAAAAGCTTCAATTTACCTATAGAGTTCCGATTTATCCCAACACCCATCCTATGGGATATACATATGTTGTTCCAGCTCAGTTGGTTGACGACGTAGATAGGCTTCCGGTATCATTGAGCTTAAATTGGACTTCTGTACCACTGCTAATAATAAATAGTTGCAACTTGGTCTTACCCTCAAAGCACCACACGGTAAAAAGCAAACGCGTTGTCCTTTTTTTGGATACGATGTTCCTTGTGTACGGTATAGATACACCTGCCAAGGAATTAAGATATGCAGAAAAGCAAGGCCAGAACTTCGAGACTATTCATGGACAACTCTTACACTAGCAGACTGGAAACAGCTTGAACAGTGGCGCTCTGAAGTTGATCTCCATGAGACTAATGAGCCTCTTCAGCGAGCAAGCGGGTAATTATTCTTCGCCTAATCTGCTTGTAACTCAATCTAATTGGGATATTATCTAGATGGTACAATAGTCACAAAAAGCTCTTCTTCGAAGGGGCAGCCTGTAATCCTCAGCTTCCAAGTTGCCGCCCAAAGGTTCACAAGGCTTCTATTTCTGGCGTTACCGGACGTTATTACACCTCTGTTCGATGCACCAACTACCATTCTGAAACAGGTAGAGGGCATATGAGGAAGGATCTTGCACCTCAGACGGTGATCAATGTTGATCATCTGCAACATCTCTTTGATAATCATTACGAGACAGCGCCAACGGATTTGTGTGGGACTTGGGATACAAATCACAAGAAGAAAAGAGAATGTGGTAAGTACTCGAAGATTGCTTTTATCTGGAGAATACCTGAAATATATTGCAACAGTATTGCGATAATAACTCATTGCAGTTCATCCACTGACTGGTTAGGACACGATCATTCTACCAATATTGGTGGCATGGAGGAGAAGGAATGTAGCGTGGAAGTGAACTATATAGTTCCAGAAGATATTGAGCGATGCCCTTGGGTACTACTGAGCAGCCATGGCATCCATACCCATGCTCCGCCACCTCCAAACTTTCTACCAACAAAATGGGGGGACTTTGCGGCATCAATACTGTCGAAAATCGATGATCCTAACTATGCCACGAGTAAGTGCTGCTATTGGACTGTAAGCTAAGTCCGATCGCAACTGGACTGAGCTAGGACTGAACTTGGCTGAGCTAGGACTGCAATACACTAACAATGCCTGCTTGTTTAGGTAAGTTTGTCGCATACGAGGCCTTGAAGTCTGCCTTGAATGAAGTTGGACTTGAAACCCTTGCTACCGGAAATTCAGGGACACTGCAAAGAAACCGTATCGAGAATCTCATTCAGTTTTGGAAGATCGATACTTACCCATGTGGACCTGATCTTATCGAGTGGGAAGGATTTCGGGTGGCAAAACAAAATGCTGCAGAACAGAGTGGTGGAAATACTTCATCAGGTGCAAGGAATTGTGTCCTTACTGAAGGAACTCGAACGTGGGTTTGAACTTCACCTTCAAGTGTTATTACTTGATGCTAACTATCAATGTAGAAAAGAGGTCTCTGATCGTCGTGATATGGATTCTTACTATGAATATGGTATTCATCATAATCAGGCAAACCGATCTAACTGGAACAACCACTGTATGGCTTTGCGGCGCAAGGGTAAGCCTTGACATAGTCTAACAGTAGAGCTCTAGAAGTGCTCTCCAAATGGAATAATATGCTCATACAAGTCTACTAAAGCAAATAAAAAACGGAAACGCCACGAACTTGAGGATCGCATCCAAGACAACCAAAATCGGCAGGGCGGTGAGAGCTCAGCGTTCCCAGAGGCAGATCTAGAAGACATGCATCCTAGTGGTGCAATACCGATGCCTGCGGGCCAGCCATCCGCTTCAAGGAATCCATCTCCTCGAGCAGGCCAAGATCAAACTGTTCGGCCAACAGTAGAGCTGCAGTCCTCATTTCAGTATCCAGCTGGATTCATCCTACCTCTATCGCAAGGTCGTGACAACAACGGGAGAAGGTAAGATCAATCATTCATCAAAATTGCTATGAGCTAGTAGCCCACTTGGCGCGGGGTACAATTGCAATAGAGTCGCCCAAGAGTTGCAGTTTCAATTCAACATGATCTCAATGCACATTGCTAACATACTTGAGTAGCCTTGCTTCTCGTACATTGGAACAAACCCAAATTCTGATGAATGAGCAGCTGGTGGAGAAGCAGCGGTTAGCTAATGAAGCCGAGCGCGTACGTCAAGCCGGCGAGGCTCAACGTCAAGTCGGCATGGCTCAACGTCAAGGATTCAATCAAACTTTGATGAATCTACGCGAGGAGTTTACCAGGTCTATATTACGACGTATAGAAGCGGGTGAGACAACATTTGACCCGAAAATATTTGACTTTGTTGATACATGAGTGTACATTACTACATACAACTACTTCAGTACTACTATACTATACCTCTTTAATTCTATTTCTCCATCAATAAGACTACTATACATGCAGCCCGTAAAGAAACCTCTGAAACCCCCTTTAAACCCCATTTGAACTCCGCGAAGACCCCTGTGGAAACCGAACCCCAGTTAAAAACCCATTTATCCAACTCTTTTGTGCAACAGCTGCCATCTTGATTGACGCCTTCGAGCTGGATGGTCTTTTGGGGAGCCATTCTGTTGATGACAAATCGATGTTGTATTGGAATCAAATCGAGCTAGTATTGCAATCCTATCGCAATGAAGGTCAAGCAAAAATGAAGCTAAAAGTGAATCATACAGTAGTTAGTTAGTTAGTTATACTACATTGAAATCGCACTGACTGACCGGTCACCGAAATTCTGGTTGGTCAGTGGGGTAATAAGCGTTGGTCGCGGACCGCGGCTGCGCTGGTCACCCTCGATAACGACAAACGACACAGACGCATTACATGCATAGTCGGGGTTGTTGCACTGAATTGATGCGCAGAAAGATGTTTTGATGTTGACTTCTATCCTGCGGTCCATTAAATTAGTGCTGCCATTACCGGCCTGTCGACCGCGCACACGTTTATCTTCTATGTAGACCTGGCGAGTTGGGCAAGACCTTCCTGTACCTGTACCAGATTGTTCGCTACTCGATAGAGGGAGGGGGCAAGTCAAGGCAAGACGGACGGGACGGATCCTGTGTTGCGTCCATCGATCATGCGGCCCTGTTCGTGACCATCTAGATATGCGTGGGAATGGCATAACTACATGACAGGATATGAGCATGGACGTAAGCAGAAGCGTACGTAAGCAGGAGTGTGAGAAAAAAGAATGAGAAGCATGAAACTGAATCATGAGTGAATGTGCGCCGTGATCTCTGTCGCTATCTACGCATGGGCATGGACATGAGCTTCAATGCGCAGACATTGAGCGGGTGGTTCCTGAATAGATTGATGGCGTGCAAAGGGCCTTCATCGTCGACATGTCGGACAGGCAGACAGCTCTTTGAGTCTTTGAACCGTGTAGTCCAACTGAAGATGGTCAGAAAAATTCAGTGCAACTACATGTGATTCACAAGAAGCATGAAAGCACTCCTCTGGCTTTCCTTTCAACATGTGGTACAAGGCATCATACTATTGCAGATAAGATTACGCCCACTATTTACACCCCCATCCCCTTCTCTTCTCTTGACTTCCCCTTTCTTCCCTTCCCTTCCCTTCCCCTCCTCCTCTCGCCCACACGCCCCCCACTGGCACTCCGGCCGTCTGAAGCAGCCTTCCCAGGACCCAAGGCGTTCCGTCTATACAACACGCGAGAAACTCCATGCACACGTATTGACTTATTTCGTAGCGATCCCAGTATGATATGGAAGGACCAAAAAAAGAGGAGACATGGAATCTGTAATCTTGTCTGAAATTCCGAAAAAAAAAAATGAAACCTTCAAGGCGTGGAAACTTGAAATACATAAAGACATGAATGAAGAAAATAGACGAAGAAGAAGAGAAAAAAATAGGATGTCTGCCTCGGCAGTTAGAACCAACCAAGACTGACTCATATTGTGCAACGCGTAATTAAAAACAAGAAGCTCAAAAGGCAGACCAAGCCATGGACGCAAACAAGAAAAATAGACAAAACAAGAAACAAGAACGCACGACAAGATGACAACCGTAAAAAAACAGGCATGGATGAAGAGGGCAGGGTCTCATTCTTGATTTCTCGTCATCGTGTTTCCTGTAGGAATTGCCTGCTCTGGTTGCTTTCATCCGTGTCATGCACGCTGTGGTCAATTCAAGTTGAAAAAAAATAAAATTGCAAATGAACAAGAAAAATAATGAGTAAAGAAAAAAAAATGTATGCGAGGCGTCAAGTCAAAACTATATGACAAGAAGCAAGATCACGCATGACAAGGAGTAAGACGATGCATGGGATAAAGAAACCAAAAAAAAGGGACTGGCGTATACTTGAACGCCGTACCGCCCATGGGCCATCGCACACATCGGCTCACCAACGTAAATGAAAGCCGGGCTCATCAGCTAAATTGTCCAGGCTGCGGTCCAAATGACTCCCCCGGGCCGAGGTTCTTCAGGGCGCAGGCGCTGCCTTCGCAACCCATTTCCGAGACGTTGTTGCCCCACCAGTCGAAATTGGTGTTTGTGTACTGCAGGCTGAAGAAAATGATGATGCCTGAGATGGCAATGCCGCAGGACCATGCTGCGGAGAGGACAAAGTTGTACTAGAGGGGGGAAATAAGTGAACGGACGGCAATACAGAAATGCAAAGAGGAGAGATGGGGAGAGGAGGCAGAAGGAAAGAGAAGGGGAGGAAGGGGGGAAGAGAGACAGAAGAGCACATACCTTGGACCACATGCCCAGATACTTCGACTTCAAATAAATCCACGAAAAATACGCAATCGGCACCGACGGCCACACATACGACATATTATACGGCGCCCACACAATGCCCCCATACAGAATCACGACAGGATGCAATTGCCGCGCCCACGTCCACTTTGGAAACCTCTTATTCAAGCCCCAAATCACAGCCACAATAACCACACCCAGCGGAAACCCAATCAGCGTCTGGCTATACTGGCCCTTGTGCCCAAAGATCTTAGCCGGGCCGACGGTGCCCCAGAGGACGGATGCCGTGAAGAAGGTGTTGACGCCGGGACAGGTCAATTTATACTGAGCCTGGGGCGTACACACATTGTTGATGTTGTTCATTTGGAAATTCAGCACCCCAATGCAGATGATTGTGCTGAGAAACGTGGCAATCATCTGGGCCGCAAAAGTCTGTCGAGGGGGAATCTTGACATAGTGCGCGAGTTTGAGGTCGTTGCAGAACCAAATGGCGTGGGCGCAGGTCACGTAGCCAAAGGACTTGAAGTAATTCATGGCGAGGGCGTTGCCGTCCACCCAGGAACCGCCTACAAACTCGGCGAGCACATTCAGCGTCACCTCAATGCCCGTCATGGCTTTGATGATGCCGACGGGTATGACAAAGACGACGCATAGGGCTAAGCCCCAGAAGACGACACCGGGAGTCGTGTGCGTGTCCCAGCCAACGATGCCGGATACGCCAAAGGCGATGGCGATGGCTAGGCAGAGCACGTACCACCATTCGGGGACTTCGGAGTAGGCCCTCATGAGGCGGTTGTGTACGTCCAAGACGGGTTCCTGCTGCTGGACGGGCCGCTTCTTGAGCCGCAGGTTGTAGAAGAGCGCCTTGAAGCCCATGGTGATTTCGTGGCGGTGGTAGAGCACCGCGTACGTGAGCGTGGAGGTGTAGATGGCGAAGAAGAACATGTAGATGACGACATTGCCGGCTCCCAGGTAGGGAGGCGAGTACTGCGCATATTTCTGCTGGTTAAACAGGCCGTGGTCGTCAGTCGCCTGTGAGATGTTATACAGGTTGGCGAAGCGATCGTAGACGCGGTTCGTGTTGATGGGCAGGTAGCCCGTGTTGTAGACGTTCTTGTACCAGAAGACGAGCACGACCCAGAACGAGGCAAAGACGCCGATGAAGCGGTTCAATGTGCTGAAAAAGGGCACCATGAGCGGATCGGCCGAATCCCAGAGAAGCACGTTCCAGTCCCATGTTGGGAAAGGGTTCAGCCCCAAGCCGTTGTTGATGCCTGTGACAATGTTCAGGTCACGGTGGCCCGGCGCGATCCAGCTAATCCAGTTAAACTTGGACAGACTCTCCCAGATGTAGTTGGGGAACCAGAACCAGACGAACATGGCGGCGAACATGAGGTAGAAGAACTTGATGCGGGAGATGCGCCACACAGACCGGAAGGGCCCGCCAACAGGGGGGTTCGCATCCGTGTGGAACGCCGAGTTGAGCGCAATCGTGACGAGCGACGCCGGCCACACGCAGTACGAGGGATAGACAAGGAATCGACGGCACATGCCCGCGATGCCGTAGCCGATAAAGTTGGTGGCCAGGGCGATGAGCAGCTGGTAGGCAAAGTGCGAGGCGTACGGCTGGTCAAAGTACTGGGGGAGATACTGCACCCAGATGATGTAGTTTGTGTACGGGGTGTTGTACGCCACGTTGGCCATAATGGTGATGAGCATATGTTCCTTCTTCGTAAACGGGCCGGGGTTGAGCGAATGCCGGACCCCAAAGAGCGTGAAGCCCCTGTCGGGAAGCCAGTTCTCGGCGGCCTTTCCAATGGGATAGGCGAGAAGCTGGGCCACGTTAGCCATGACCCGGATCGCAGGCTGTCGGATATCGAACAGCTGGTTCACAAAGGCCAGCAGCACGGAGAATATAAGGCCAATCCCCCAGCTCCGAAGCGTCGAGCACAGCGTCGAGGGATCATCCTTGTTGCTCACGACGGCGCGCACCTCGGCGTAGGGACTGTTGCTGGTGACCAGGGCAGCCTCGAGCTTCATCTCCTGGATGAGATGCTGATGCTGATCAGGATTCTCAAAGATAGACTCGTTCTCGAGAAACATCTTGACCTTCTCAATGACTATGGTGGGGAAGTTGGGGTCTTTCTCGTGCACCTTGCGAACCCGCACCATGATCTCGCGCACCTCTTGGAGCGTGTACTGCGAGGCGAGTTCCTTGGCCTCCAGGAGATCATCCTCTGTGACATTAAGGTCGTGCTCCGTCGCTGTGGGCGTATGTGGTTCCTCGCCCTGATGGCCAATGTGGTCATCTTCGTCGTATGAGAAGGGTTCCTATGTCGGCGCGAGGAGGCGCAACGTCAGCATTTGACGCCCCATTGTAATTGTATTCATTCGGAAGCCGTCACGAAGACCAGAGTTTTCCATGACACGATCCACGACACGGGCTGCGTGAGATCCCCTCGTTATGAGCTCGTGAAACTGAGTTCTTGTAGCATCTCACCGAATCTCGTTGCGACTTCTCCGATGGCGACACACATTCACCGCGCCGAATATCTTCAGTCACCTCGGTGGTCACTCTCTTTTCGTCTATCGCCATGGCGGCTGCTTCCAGGTCGTGGCTACGGGGTCAAGGTTGGCGGTGGGGACGGAGAGGGGAAACCCTCGCCAGGCTCATGGAATTGTCGCAATGGTGCCAGGCGGTAGGACGGCAGATAATGGCTTGCGAGGAGCCGGCCTCGGATCGTGAGTGAGGGACAGATCGGCAGAGTCTCGGTCGGGCGAAGAGAGGTGAAAGCATGCAAGACTGCAAGTGAATGCGGGTGGACGCAAGGAGCCAGGCGTAGGCTCGTGATGATGTCGACAACGAAAATCGAGATGGGCGAGGACGGAGGCAGCGGACGTGAGGGGCCGAGAGGCAACGGGAAGTTGAGCGTTCCACGTATGTACTAAATCCAACGGGCTGCTTACCGGATGTGGGGCCCAAGTGGCAGGTACCCGTAGCAGATACATACCGTGGAAAGTACATAGATACCCTACCTACAGAAAATATGGGAGGTCGAAAGGGCCGAAAAAGGTGGAAACCCGGATCAAAGTCCTCCAAGTGTCCAGACGGACATAGAACAGAACCTCAGCTCTCCTTTCCTGTCCTCAGTGGGCTCCCTCAACCCTTTTAACCAAATGCTCAAAGTGGCCTCCGATTTGTTGAACTTCGGATGTCTCATGCGATCTCTCCAGATGCCTAGGAACCCAATAGAACGGATTGTAACTCAAGAACAGCAAGAGAAACCTGAAAAATCCAGACTGACACGACAGCTCAACAGAAAGCGTCCCTTGATCACAAAAGGTGTCACAACAAGTAGCAACAACATCTCACAAGATCAATGTGAGAGAGCGATGACAAATGACAGAACTGCGGGATGATAGGGGGGGTGGTTGACTGAAAGCGGAGCAAGGACCGACAGTTCTGGCAAGCCTACCGTGTCAGATACAGAGCAGATACTTGTGGACATTCCTCCACTTCGTGCTGCGTGCGCTGCTGATTGGCTGGGATGAGCCGAGCATGAAGCCTCTGATTCGACGCGCTGGACATGGACGGACGGGTCAGCAGGGATTGGGCCTTGGAGTTAGGGGGCATCAGGATGGGGTAACAGAGGCCCCGCACAAATAGCGCAAAACTTCCTCCACTTTTCGACGCGACGCGTCAATTTACCTTCATTCACAAACCAACCCATCATCTTTGAGCAGTCAT